>JAWWEQ010027082.1:0-111634 GCA_035583055.1 Torymus tubicola | reverse complement strand
ATATATATAATAATCCTGGCATATTTTAGCTACTAAACTCCCCAAGCGCATACGTCTTCAGTGCAAATCATGTGGCCGTACCAACTTCCTCACTTCATCGAGAATCTGCTCAGCCTGTTCGCACACGATGCTCTTCAGCTGCAAGGCCTGTGACAATAACTTCCAGACCATCGAGGAGTGCGTCAAGCATCAAGAGGATGGCTGTCATCTGCTAGCTAAATTCAATTGCCACGAATGCAAGTACTTCACCAATAGCTCAACTGAGTACAATCGCCACGAGCGTCTCACCCATACCTTTACAAAATGCGAGCGCTGCAATCAGGAATTTAAGCGCGGTTTCATATACAAGCATCGCCAGATGTGCGGCAAACCACCGAAATTTCAGTGCCCCCATTGTAGCTATGCTCATCATTTTAACTACGTATTGCGCGAACACATAGAACGCGTGCACACTAAAGTTGTTTGTCCCCGCTATAAAGTGATGGAGCAACGACGATGCCCCGAGTGCAAAAAAGTTTGCCGTTCAATGACAGCGTTGAACAGGCATCGTAAGAATGGATGCCGAGTGCCAATAGCAATTCATCGCTTCAGTTGTCATGTTTGTACGTATGCCTCGTTCACGTGGGCGAGTCTCGTCACCCACATCAAGGAGATGCACGCGCACGCTTATCCCACTGGTGTATACCCGCGATGTGAGAGATGCTACAAGACGCTGATGACACCTCAGGAGTTGCAAAAACATGATAAAATAGAATGTCAACGACCGATACATGCCCCCTCGTGTGCTCACTGTGGTACCAAGTGCAGCTCGCGCGCGGAGATAATCAAACACCTGAATACCAGACATCCTGATCTCTTTCCTGATTTTGAGAAAAAAAAGCGAAGTTGATGATAGCTGTTGACTTGATCGAGTTTTTTTTACTTTTAAGAGTTTCAAAGATATTTGTTTAATTTTTTCATTTTTTTTAAATATGGGCAGTGTGCCATCTCGACTTGTTTACAGATTATAAGATTGTAAACAGATTAATCTCATCTATTAACGAAGTTTAAATAAGTGGACTTTTGGGATGCATGTAAATATTACATTTGTAATTAATTATTAAAGTAATAATGCGAATCTCAACAAACTAATAAAACATCTATCTCATCAATGTTATGACTGTTCGTTTATTTACACCTTCTTTCAACTTTCTCACTTGATTTTGTACATTACCGTATCATAATTATTAAAATAAATTTACTAACTTCTTTATTTTTTTTAGGTGAAAACGTGTTAATCGTGGATTCGTACGTGAATAAAAATACCATAAAATATCAAATGAGAAACAAAAAATTAATGGAGAAGATAATTCACAATCATTAATATGTATATGGACCTCGATCACGTTTTAAATTTCAGTAATAATAATGAAATAACTTATTCATAATGAAGAATCTTTCTAAATTTTAAGCAGATATTTGTAATAAAAATTTGAAAAATTACTATAAAATTAGTTTTATTTCGTAATAAAAATATTTTGTATATTTACGTAAGCAATTTACTTTTACTTTACTGCAAACATTTACTATACTGGAGTTAAACATAATATTATGGTACATGTGGAATTGAACTAAATATTCTATCAATTTTTGTGTAATATTGTAGCAAATATAAAATAGCTTGACTTACTAACATGATCAATTGGTTTATAAGATACATTTCTTCATACCAGATAATCAATGAGTTTTTTTATGTTTAGGAAAAAAATCGCCAAGAAAGAAAGTAGCAAGCAAGGAAAATAAATCACCCAAAAAAGAAATTGAAACTATAACACTGGGTAAGTATTAGTGAATATTTTTCTAAAATTGCTAACGTATACTTTAACCCTCTGATGCATACATTTTTCTATTGATTATTTTTCGATGAAAATTTTTATTCTGCAACTAGAATTTTGATATTTCAATTCCAAGATGGCAAATTCAAGATTCCGGATCAAAAATTTGGATCCGCCATTTTGAATTTGCCACACTGACAGTAGACTCGTAACCAGCGATCTCAAAAACTCTTAGATTCTCTTACAATTAGTAGTATTGTAGAAAAAGCTTTTAGCTAACAGAAAAGTCTATAAAAATCTTTTAGCATCAATAATAAGTTTTATAAATAAAAAATAAGTGATAGAAAAAGTGGTCCGTATACGGACCACCATGCAGCTAAGGATTAAAACTTCTAATTTTATTTTCTATTTTAGATAACAATCTCACCGTATCAAGCAAAAATCAAAAGAAGAAAACGTATGTTAAAATAAGTTAGTACCAGTTTATTACGTATTGTTTTATTTTACTTTGAATATAGACGTTTATTAATGTTTTGCGTGTTACAGCAGATGACAAGGATCCGCTTAATGTTACGGAATCTAAACAAAGTGATCAACTGGATGCTGTTACAGAAGGTTTACTATACATTATTAATTATTCTAAATTTTAAATGTCGACGCAATGTCTATAATATTTATTCTTTTTAGAGAGGGATCCACTTACCTTCGACGAAACGAGTAAAAATACCGTATCAGATTCACTATCTATCGGTAAGCATTTCAAAATTATATAATTTGAATATTTAAAAATGAATCATCGTTTGCATTTAATTCATAGACAAAGATCCCCTGGATTTTGACGAAGATTCCATACATCAGTCAATTGTTAAAGAAGAAATTCAGATTGCCGGTGATTTCGACTACCTAGTATTGACGGATTGTTCAAGTAAGCTTATAATAAAATATCAATTTATTTTATAAAAAATATACATGACGCAACTTATTCTTTGTCATTTTCATAGGTATGGATACGTTTTCAACAAATGAAATTTTCCCAACGAGAAGCGCTAGTGAGCCTCCTGAAAATGTTCCAGAGAAAAAAAAGAAAAAGAATCCCAGTATGAGCAAGAGTAAACGTAAGAAAAAGAGTGTGGATCCCAGTACGAGTAAAGTAATTGCAACGAAAATTAAAAGTTTAATTCAGGAAAAGACTAAGAGGAAACATAAGAATGTATCAGGTAAATTTTAATTTATTTAATTACCACTGAAAACCTTGACAGTATTCAATTTTTTAATTTTGTTAACTACATCTTTTCTTTTATGAGAATTTTCATTTAAAAATGAATCAAATTCTCCAACATATACTGTTAAGTCCATCAGAATTTGATTGGAACTTTCAATATTGAGCAGGTTATACCTAAAATATATCCTTTTTCAGTACTGGCTCAACAGACGGACCTGTTCTGCAGGAATTGCGGCGTTCTGGGACACGAGTACTCCAGAGTGCATGGATGCTACAAGTGCGTGACGTGCCAGAGCGATATCTTCTACCGCTGCAAGGTCTGCAATAACGAATTTAATCGCGGTGGCGCCATCTATCACGTAAACATTATGTGCATACCTAAGATACGCGAGATGGTATGCGATATCCCCAACTGTCGTTTTCGCGCCAGTACAAAAGCCATAATGATCCAACATCAAAGATCCGAGCACAGTCTCACAGCGATACCTGGCAAGAAGTTATTGTCGGGTCAGAAAGGTTTATTATCTTACGTAAGCTGTCACAGCTGTAATAAGCTATTCAAACGGCCGAATTTCCTAGCGAAACATCTGAAGACTTGCGGCAAAAGTGGCCGTGAGGTATTCAGATGCTCGCAGTGCCCGTATAAATCGCGTAGACGCGACCTGATCGTTGATCACGAGAGTAAAGTGCACAAGGAGATCGACCTCAGTGAGTATCACAAGTGTCCGAATTGCGAAAAGCGTTACAAATACGAAAAACACATGAAAGTTCATTACGAGAGTTGTAAAAATAAAGAGTTGAGCAATTGCGATCACTGCGATTACAACACATTCGTCAAGGCATACTTGGTGAGACACATGCGAGTCAGACATCCTGATCTGTACCCCGATGACGACAAATTCACTTGTAGACTGTGCGGTAGGCGATGCTTCACTCTCCGACAACTGAGTTTTCACCTCAGAAGAAACAAGTGTCCTAAAATTGTGCCGTTACAGGACACTTCCTAGACTGACAAGTGAGGATCGAATACTTAATGTTAATAGGTGTTGACAGATTTTGAGAAAGAGTAAAATCGTTTTACATTTAAAAATTGACTTTTTTTAATTAGGTTTATTAATTAGGTTTAGGGTATGCAATTAGCATTTCTTTTTAGTTTATTAAATATAAGTATCAAAAACTAGATTTTTGTAATGTATTCTTCTCAATTTCATGTACAGGGTTAACATATGCGAAACCAGATGTTGAAACGCACTACGTTAAGTTTAAATAAAAATTACAATTAGAATTGTTATGTAGACTTTGACATTGAATGTTTTCAATGATATCTGTAAGTTAATCACTGAGAAAAGATGATGTTTTCATTTCAAAACCAATTGATATCTGACGTTATAACTGTTTTCTGTAATCATTTTTACTTTAAAAACAGTCGTATAGATTCATTAGTTTTATTTTTATGTTAAAATAATTGACATTCCTAAAATGTTTCTAATTTTAGAAATTAGACAACGACATTGTAATTTACGCGAAAATGTTTTTTTTTTATAAGAATCGATATTAATAAGATTTTAAGCGGTCGGGACCTGCTTATTTAATATAATTTTTGTAATAATAGTTTTATTGAATTATTAATATTTATAATAATTTAAAGTAAGTTAATTTTTGGCAAGATATCATATATACGTATAGTATTTTGATCTCTGCCAATTCAAAATTCTATGAAAAAAGTCATTTTTAAGCGTGAAGTGTAAAGTTTCATATTTTTAACTGTAAAAACGTCAAGATATTATAATAATTTATGTCATCGTGTATATCTGATATTTGCGTACGATCTTAAGTATTATTCGTCATACAGCAAGCGTTATATTTTATCTTTTCTACGTCAATCATTAAATTATATTTTTTTAATGAAATCTATCAAATTTAATTACAAAATGCTGTTTAACTTGTCTAATGTGCAAAAGTAACATTTGACTCGTATCTTGAGATTGTAATATTCTTTTAAAAATAAAAAATTTAGATTTGCATCAAAATTAAAGTTATTGAAATTATTTTACCTTTTGTACATATATAAATATCTAATTAAACGCGATTATTTTCTTATATTATTATCTTTTCTAAATAAACATTTATTTTTCAGGTTTATGGGCTGACAAGGACTCTAAATAACTCACTTAAAGAAAAACACCAAAAGAAAAATATAAAAGAAATACATAATAGAAAATATATTTTCGGATGATATATAAAACCAATATTATCTGAATTCACAATTTATATTTCACAGTGTATTTTTATTTAAATATATACATATACTATTGAGCAAATAAAAAACGTTTTGAAATAAGATAAGTTTGTCACATACCCTTTTTTATTTTCATAAATATATGAGACCTTTGTATTAGATTCTTGTTTCATTTCGCTTTTGTACAGATATTATTTGCCTTTCTTGGGATCACTGCTTTAGGCACAAACTAAATTATTTTAACTAATTCTTTTTCGTATTAGAATTGATTATAAATATAATCTTTTTGTTTGTTCCAGGTCGATTACAAAAAAAGAATGATAAAAAAGGACCTAATATAAAAAGAAAAAGCAAAAATCTCGCAGAAGAGAAAGCTGTTTCTCATGCAGTATTTATTAAGGAGGAATATGATGAGGACCTTGAAGAATCTTTTCCTATTATTGAGGAAAACTTTATTGACGTTCCAGAGATTAAAATTGAAGATGAAAGTACCGAAGATCCACTGAGCAAAGATAATTTAGGTAATCATTTATTTAAATAATTAAAAAAAAATTATGAATATTACGAACGCACTTTCTGAACAATACAAAAATCTTTTTTTCATTTCAATCAAAATTTACTTTTGAAAAAATAAACGATTCTAGAATTTAATACTTATTGTTCACCGTCTTATATATACCAATCTATTACGATCTCTCCAATAAATTGGAATTCAATTATTAATCATTGACGGCGAACAACAACGATCACTATATCGTATCACACATCACAATGTCACTAAACCTTCTTTACGTTAACTTCATTTCAGTATACAACGGCTACGTGAACCTTTACTGCGCCACGTGCAAGGAGCGCGCACCCCCGACAATACGTAAGCGCGTGAGTACATGTCCACGTTGCTGCCGCCTCTACCACTACCAATGTCCTACATGCGCCCGTGTCTATGCCAAAGGTATCTCGGCGTACAAGCACGCGCGCAACATCTGCGGTAAATTACCGCGTCATCGCTGTCCTCACTGTCCCTTTGCCAGTTACAATTCTACAACTACTGCGACTCATATTAAACACCGTCATACCCGCATCGATCCACGTGACTACGCGGCTTGTCCAAGCTGCGGTAAACGTTACAAACACGAGAATAAGATGCGTACTCATCTGAAGACTTGTGGCCAAGGTCGGATAAAGTTCACATGCTCCTATTGCGAGCTCTCGTTTGCTAATACTTACAATCTGAAGAAGCACCAATTGATGAAGCATCAGGAAACTATGGATCAACAATCCATTCACATATGTCCCAACTGTTCCAAGGTATATCTGTACAGAACGAGTCTCGAGACGCATATTAAGAAGGGCTGCGGTCAAAAGGTCGTGCGATGCTTCCACTGCAAGCTGCACACCACGAACAAGAGAAATTTGACGAAACACATGAAGAGAATGCACCGGGAATTGTACGAGAGCCAAGAGGATAGAAATCCAAGTGTTATCGTGTTAAATTAATTCCTGATATGTAATTCTGTGTTGATTGACCAATTGTAAAATCTTTTCTTTTCTTTTATCAATAAATCTAACAGCACTATGAACTGAAAGTATCTCATTTTCTCACTATTTTATTTATTACAGTGTTACATGTTTAATTTTTCAGATCGAGATATACTGCAAATAGGTCTTAAAAAAAAATAAATAAGATTATGATTTTTAATTAACCATGGCAAAATTTGTAATTTTTTGTATATCTGATAATGATAATATTGAAAAATATCTGATGTTTGAGGAAAGTAAGTTTCTTTTCATTT
The DNA here is from genome assembly GCA_035583055.1 of Torymus tubicola. NCBI lineage: Eukaryota > Metazoa > Arthropoda > Insecta > Hymenoptera > Torymidae > Torymus > Torymus tubicola. Next base: position 104,566 of record JAWWEQ010027082.1, on the reverse strand, counting down.
AGAAATTATTCATCTTTAAGTTAATTGCAATTGTTATTCATTCAATGTGCAACGGAATCAAGTCTATTTCTGTTACTCAAAGTCAACGAATTTATAATATTCTGTGTTTCGTTGACCTAAAACAATGCAAAAAAATCTATTAATGCATATACAACAGCGGAAGGAGAATGTCTAACCAAATTTCGTACCTAAGTAAAAGCCTTACACGATACGGTTACGGCCACAGCTTACACTTCACCATTGTACATAAATAAAGAAACATGCCAACGCAGACATTCTCCTTCCTCGAATTCCAATCACTCCTTTCACGTTCATCCTCATACTAACCAATAACTCATCTCGTTTCAGGTTTCCTCTCGTGGCGGTCAAAGATCATTCCTGAACGCCTAACACAGCAACAACAGCAACAGCAGCAGTTACACCAGCAGCAACAGGGCAGTGAACTGACAGGTCATCAGCGGTTTCCTTGCACCGACTGCAGCAGTGTCTTCAGCCGTAAATGCAACCTCTACTATCACCGGAAATACGAATGTGGCCAACCACCGCGATTTCAATGTCCCTATTGCCAGTACCGCACGCGACATCAGTCAAATGTGCGCGCCCATGTGCGTCGCATTCACGCAGGCAAGGATGTTTTTTTCATTGACGTTGGCCGTCCGCCGTTCGACATTGTCTGAAGTGAAAATTGATCGTGCTAAACGAACGTGTGGATTAATAAGTTGAGATGTGGAGTTGATGTAGTTCCAGTAACGTATAAGCATTTAAGAGATGTATAATCGTGCAGACAGTATTGCCAAGGTACATGTATATAAGTTGAATGTTCGGAATTGCAGTATTTTATTTACATCTATTATGGTTGAACGTTTCGTTAACCGTTACTTGTATTTACATTGACAATGAAATCCAACTCTTCGCAGAGTACACAAATTATTGTAAATTGTAATTATTATCAACGCTAACGAATCGTAATATTACTATAAAGATAAACTTGAATAAATGTTAAAAAAAGAATGATGATCCTGTGAGAAGATAGTATTGTGAGATTCTAGTGTATTCGATAGAAGTAATGCCAAATGATTATTTGAAATATTTTAGCAATGGAAACATTTATTTGGAATAAGCAGTGAGAGAAAGAGATTATAAAGTGGACTGAATGTTTATTTTCTACTGAATGTCGCTGAGAAATCATATATATAATAAAAAAAGTATTCTGTTAAAGTAACAAAACAAATGACGGATAATAATGTAAAGTGCGCAATATTTTACATAGTTAATAAGATTGTATAAACAAAAACTATACAAAATTGTGAACAAAATAGATAGATGGGGATATTATTGGGTACAGAAAAAGACCCTATGTAGCACATAGGAGGATTGTATTCGTAAGATTTAATAACATTATTTATATATAGGTATTAATGTAAAATATTTATACATATTAAAAAATATTTATGAGCTGTTGTTACATTATTAGAGCTTCTGTTCCATAGCGACGTATCAAAGCTTATTATTTTAATTATGAAAATAATGTAATCGGTGCTTGAAAATATTGTTTTTATTAAGAATTTCAACGAAAAGTATTATAATTACTAATAAGTTTTATTTATTATTATACATTTATTATAAATTTTATTGTTGTATAATTTCAGTTTTCTTAAGAAATTATAAGCAACAACAAACAATAAAGTTTCTTTTACTCATCCTACTGTTACACGCAGTCCGTAATTTTATTTACCATTTCAAAAAATTCTTATCCTCTCTCTAACTTTTCATTTTTTTTTTGGGGTACTTCTCTTGTATTTCGTTTTCTGAGTGACTAGTTCATAAGTAATTTCCTCCATTCAACCTCATCATCTTCATATTCTCCTCGTTCCTAAAAAAATTTCTCAGTACTAAATCTGCCAATAATCGCTAATATACTTCTCCATTACAGAAGTTGCTGTCAAAACTGCTGACCAGCCGAAAACCAACAACAAGAAGCTGCGCGCTAGGAAGCGCAGGTTCCGCTGTCGTAAATGCTTCCGTTGTTATCCTATGCCCTCAATGCTGCGTTTTCACATACAAAATACTTGCCCATCGCATGTTGCTTTACGCTGCCCTTACTGTAAGTTCCGAACGGATAAGGAAGAGCCAGCACGTAAGCACTTGCTTGAGGTACACGGGGGTCGGTTATCCTACATGATTAACATTGACCCTCGTTATCAAGAAACGTGCCCGGGACTTCAGGTGGATTTAGCCTCTGGAAAACTTCTTCTTTAACCAAATATATACAAGTATATTTATATTAAACTTATTATTTAAGATATTATACTGAATATTGGATACTTATCTTAGCTGTTCCAAGGGAACTGTATACTAAAAAAATATTATTGAAGTATAAAAGTGAAAAATATTTTATTTTATAGAAGAGGGTAATGTACCTGCCGGTTGAGGGATTTTGCTCAAACTTTAGGATATATTTTCAGACTTGAAAATATGAAGAAAACCAATAATATTGTATTAGATCGTAAAAAGTTGAGAAACTTGGGTTGAGGATATTTTTAGTCTTGTCAGTTATTAAACATCGATATCTTACGCCAAAACCAACGGGGATGACATTCAAAAAAACTCTTGAAATCGCGAACAAGAAATATCAACGCGAAAACTTGAAAAAGAAATTTTTAATTTTGTTTTTAAAAAAAATATTGAAAGATAAATTATTTTTCGAAGAGAAATCAAATAATTTCAATTGCCTGTACTAGTTTAACCAAGTTTAAAGATATCCATAACTCGAGTTTTCTTAGATAGTTACAGATCCTGAACCTTCAGAATGCTTACGAAACGTCGGTACTTAAAACCACAACAAATACCGATGAAATACCGAAAATCCTTGAAATGATTTACAAGAAATATCCCCGTGAAACCTTGAAATAGAAATATCCTCTTCTAGCTAATTAATATAGATTTAAGTAATGAAAAAGTACAAAAAAAGAATAAAATTAATAAAAAATGATTATTATTAAAAAGACAATGTGGTAGATATAAGATTTCTATTTGTATGTGTTCGTGTGTATATGTTTGTGTTCAGATCTCATTTATTTGTCTATCTGACTACCATATGCAATACGATTCATTTTTTTTCTAACAAACAAGGTTTATTATAATTTACTTGAAGCAAGATAAAATTCTATGTAATAAAAGGTATTGCTACAGCTGTAGTCAGCCCTTAGTTATCAATAGAACCATTGTTTCGCATAACTTTAATATAAAATTATCTATTAGTATTAAGGATCAATTAATGATGTTTTGGAAAGCTGCATACTAGCCAATTGTATAACCATAATCTTTACAAATAAGTTAGATTTAAGACAATTATAAACACTACGAAATATTCTTGAACTGTTGTAACAGTTCCGCAGACCTACTATGTAATAGCAGCGCATCAGAAACCATTATTTCAAAAATATTGACATTAATGTTTGAAAATATCGTTTTAATTAAGAAGATAGGAACGTATTTTTAGCACTAATTCACTTTTATCACATTTGTATAACCAACTACAGAACAAATAAAGATTCTTTTATCCATCGTACTTTTATATTCTGTCTAATTATTTGCAATTTCAAATAATTATATCATCCCCCTCAAGTTCTATTTTTTGAGAGTATTTACTATCGTTTTTTTTATTAATTGTGTAAGTAGTTTATAATTCACTCTCACCACGGCCATCAATATTTTCATCCAAGATCACATCACATCCCGTGTGCAGTTTATAATCCCATCTGTTCTCCTCCTTCCACGATCTTCATCAATATAGAATCTACCACTAACCACACTTGTATTTTAGTTTTTTTCCAGTCCTCCGGTGACCCGTTACAGCCATGCCGCAGGCAACGTAAGACCGCCACCCAGACGTTCGACTGTCCGAACTGCCCGTCCGCCTTCTCTTCGCATCTATCATTGCGACGTCACATCAGGCATGAGTGCGGACGCGAACCTCAATTTCATTGTCCTTATTGTCCGTATAAGGGTAAATGGAAGCCAAATGTCAAGCGTCATGTGATTGGTGTGCACAAGAATCAACCGGTCCTCGTAATCGACATAATGCAGCAGGCGTGCGAAGAGCCAGCAGCGCCCATCGAAGAGTTCATCATATAGTGAGCCAGTTATCCTAATAAGATGAAAAAGAAAAATTTTCTTGATGAAATCAGTTTTCCGAGTTGAGGATCATGTTGAAGAGTTTAAATAATTTTTGTAAAAATATTATAGAAAATTGTGGCAATCGTAATCTGCTGGGAGAAAAATCGCGGCGGAAATGATTCTTTGCTTCCGTAAAAAAAAGGTTCTAACTTAGAAGTCGATTGAAAAAGATATTAATTTCGACGAAAATTGTTTTCACTCACATTTAAGTTGACAATGTCGAAATACTTATGATGTTTTATTAAAAAAAATTAGTAATATTTATCAATTGCTGATAACTGCAGTCTTCGATAATTCTTCGATAATTCTTGAATAGACCGTGAAAATTCCCACAAAAAGAGTTTACTATCTGAGTGAAAAAAGTTTTCGTCTGTGTTAGCACCCTTTTCAGTCGGCCTTCTAGTTAAAACCTTTACTAAGCAGCTTCTGAACTAGAATCTTTTTTAATCAGTTTCCTAAATTGATTTTTACTAATTGTAAGTATCTTCCGAGTTATCAGGATCTTCCGATTTTAATTTCCTAATTTTCTGTAATCCACTTTTTTACATGCTTAATTTTGTTTATATTGAAAGTCTTAAAATCATTCGGTAAATTATTAAATGTTGCTATTGCTTGTTTATAAATATTTTTGACGCTAACTCTTTTTTTATTTTTTGGTATAATTTGGTATAATGGTACTTAAGTGCCTCAAAGGTAAATAGATGATTTAAATTCATAGGATTAACTTTGATGACAAAATTATTCTTATTAATTATTTTTAAAATTTCTATTTGTAGGTTTCCTAATAAGCCTCTATTATTCCTATAAGCTCCGCCCCAAGCTAATATTCCACAGCTTATTAAACTATGAAAAAAAGGATTAATGGTATAAATAATTTATATTTTAGTGATTTATATTTTGTTAATTAATCAGTCAAAATGAATTTATTTTCTGTATTATGACAAATCTATGTAACTTATATAATCAAAATCTGTACTTACAATTAGTTTTATATTTGACCACTTGCTCAATTGTATTTTATATACATTGCAATGAAATCAACTTAAATAATTTGTTTGGTTGTATGTAAACCATTAAAAAAAAGATTAAAAATCTTTAACAAAAATTACATAAATTTGTATACAGTACTGTATTAGTTAACATAAAATATAGTGAAAAACTGTATGCATACTGATTTTTCTGTAAAAAAAATCAATTTCTCACAATAAAAAGAGATTTATACAGCTACAATAATCTATAATAAAACTTAGCTCAAACGTAGAAAATATTTTTACTTTTTAAGAATCATTGTAAATATTTGTGCAATATTAAATAGAATAACTAAAGTTCGTTTCTCATATCGATATGATAATAATGTATGAACTTTAATTCAGATAAATAAAAAAAGTAATTAAAAAAACATTCATTCAATATTGTATTTTACGCGTTACTATTTTGCGGCAAGTAAAACGCCATTACTCAAATTGAAAATAACAAGTTTTCATCGACAATATCCAAAGGCATTATAGGCAATTATAATGCCTACATTGTAAGTCTTACATTACATTTATATTTCTGTTCAAAGAATTTCCTGAATGTATCATCCCATTGTCTGCCTCGAAATTTTAATCCAAAAATAAATTATTAATTTTTCCCTTTCGACTATGTATTCCTAAACAATCTGAAACTCCCTGTAAATAAACTCATAAAATATATCTCGCCATTGGAACATAAAAACCATCTATCAACGGACTGAAACACACTGGATACGGCATCAAATAACTCTTCTTACTTCTACATGTACTAATTGATTTCATCAATTCAGTGAACACACCGTCCCCAAATTGTGCAATTGTCAATCCCAACTCACCTAAGATCGTCAACTAACCATGTCTTTGATCTTTTTTCAGATTGCAACGAATACATATCTGAGCCTCAAACGTCTACCATCCCTGATGACATTCAGCAACAACAGCAGCAGCAGTCGAAACCTTACCAGTGTTCGACATGTCCGAAAACCTTTTTCTACATGAAGGATCTGCGCAAACATACCAAATTCGAGTGTAACAAAGAGCCGCGATTTCGCTGTCCTTACTGTGATCTTAAAAGCAAGCAGACATCTTACGTCTATCGTCATGTACGCGAGAAACATCGTCCAAACAAAGTCTATAGTGTCGATGTACTGTCAGAACCTCACGTCATCTGGTGGCCCAATAGAATGAAGAATTACGATTATCATTCACGATAAATTGAACTTTTATGTTTTTTTCTTTTTTCATGATCTCGAAGTCGACCGTGATATTAATGTTACTTTGATGAGAGTTTGAACTGGTTCAGGATATTTGTTACTTTAGTGAATTTTAAGTTTTTTTTTTTTTTCATGCAACCGTTCGGGCGACTTAGGTTGTAACGGTTAGAGATCAAATAAGCTTCATTATTGGTGCTTGAATGCTTTATTTCATTCTTTTTTTTTATAAAACTTTAAATTTTTATTTTGCCTACGGATTGGGTTAATCTACGTGAAAGGAATTATAAAATTAATTTTCAACAGTAATAAAGTCTTTGTAATTAGAGGAAATGTTGACAACTGCCATTTAACGTTTTTTTTTCTCAAAAAATATATTTTTTTTTTTAATTACAATTTATCTCAGTTAAAGATATTATTATCGAAGAAGACAAAGTTCTGTTTGAGAATTTTAAGTTGAGCTTTATTTTGGATTGCTGTTTGAATAATTGCTAAATATTTTGTTAGAAGGATTATAGAAATCATTGTACTTATACAATAAATAAAATTATCATTTCCGCATTTATCCCGAGTAAAGGAGAATTCATTTCATTTTTATTTATATTATTAACTTTCTACAAACTTTCCAGAAAATATTTTTACTGCCATCTACGTATTATGACACTATAAGCTTCTTTTATTTTTTAGTCAAGCTTTCACGTAATGCATTAATGTAGCGTCCAGCATCTAAGCTTATGTGTCGCAGGATTAAAAATAAACACACATACACACACACATACACGAGCAAGTGAAATCCCTTCATCATAACAAGACAATAATCCCACGACATCTTAACTTGCAAGCCATCCATTTGCTCTAAATACATCAATGTTCCCACTGCATCTGCAGTCAACGCAATACGACTAATCTTTTCTGCTCCCTCTTTCTCTATCTCTCACTTTAGCGTGGACAGTGCAGGTGCTACCAAGGCCGTTACGTCGTCGTCGTCGACGCAGCAACCTCATCAGCACAGCTGAGCGTCAACAGCTCGTCTCGGAGATTATCGAGCTACCAATACCCTGTGATCGTCCTGATGACCTATCCACTTATCGCGGCACTCCCAAGAACTTCCAATGTCCGAAGTGCCCAAAACGCTTCTCCGCTAAGAGTAGCGTCATCCAGCACATGAGGTACGACTGTAATAGGCTGCCACGATTCGCCTGTCCTTACTGCAGCATACGCAGCAAATGGCCGTTCAGCCTCTACAAGCACATCAGAAAGGTTCATCCAGGATCGAGGGTGTATTGTAATGATTTGCTGCGCAACGAGGCTGTGCAATGAGTCAAGTCCACTTTGGTTAAGAAATCGATATATGCAATTTTGTAAGAACAAAATATGATGAACGATTAGTTTAGTTCATAAATAGTTAAGTTATATATAAATATATGTGGCTGAGACTTTACTTTACAATTTTTTTTTTCAACGACTGTTCCTTTGCCCGATAAAACAAATATTTATTGATTGCTTATCAAACTTGCTCTTTAACAAGACTGAATATCAATGAAATTAAGGTAAAAACGCCAATACTGGGACTATGAAAGGACAGTTTTACACGTATTCAATGTACAGAGATGAATAGGTTGAATTTATTTATACATATGCATCAAAGAGATTAGGTACTAAACTGTGTTACTTACTTTTTTATCTTCTAGCATTGGCTCTTTTACCTGAGCAATAGCAAGGAATTAAATACTAGTAGACAACTAAGTCATAAAAATTATTTACTTTTCTTTAATTTTTTATATTTGTATATGTATAATTTCTATAGATATAGTTTCGTTGACTTGTGCAATTGAAAATTCTGTATTTAAAAGAAACATTAGATATAGTAAAGAACTATATTATTATAATCTTTTTGGAAATATTATACTTGTATTATCTTATGTAATCAGTGTTAAGCTGAACACTTGAAATTAAAACGCAACCGTAATCTGCCATATTTGATTTAAAATTATACGCCTGTTATATGAATACGAAAATAAATTTATTTTTGCTCTACAATGTACAATATAATTAAGAAGTCGCATTAATGTAAAAAAATAGAAATATGAATAAAAACTAGGATGATATTCTAAAATAAAAATATTAATTACTCTTTACCTCCTTCGACTAAAATTGTATGGGTATTAACTTATTGATATTTTGTTTCTAAAAAAAATTTACATTCCTGTACTTTTCAGGTACAATAAGATAAATTTTTATATTAGTTAAAATAATGATTTAAAACCTAGCACGTTCTGTTACAAAAAAAGTCAATCATAAAGTCTTCGCTTCCTTCTATGATTTCGTACATAAACATTCTCTTCCTCATACTAATAAGTTAACTTTTCTATTTTCCAGGTTCTGATTCTGATGAATTTATTGGTTTCCGCCACGAAGAGCTCGTAGAGTCGTTAAGAAGTTTGCAACAATTTGATGTACTAATGGCCGATCGGATGAATATTGACAATCAACCAAAACCCGAGCTTCTACTGAAAGCAAGTCACAAGCATTATTTATGCACACGCTGTTCCAAAGAATTCATATCGGAAGAGCTTCTGGACAGGCATGTGCAGTTACAAGTCTGCATGAGCAAACGATACAAATGTCCTTATTGCCAGTACAAAAGCTCAGGAACATCGTCTATATATAAACACGTACGAATTAGACATCCGGGTCGAAGCACATTCCTTATTGATCTTGAAATTTCCAAATTGTGAATGTGAATTTTATCATCGATTTTGGCTTTAATTGTTGGCCTATGATTGAACCAAATAAGTTATTTATATCCTTAAGATGAATTGGAATTTTTGATAATTATTTACTTAGCAATTGTTGAACTCTGCAATTTCTAATATCATTTACAATTTGTATTAAATTTTAGATAAATTGTTAATCGATGTACACATGTTACAACAACATTTTTTGTATCTTCGGATTTAGTTGAATGATATTTATAATTTTCTGTTTAGTTCAAATGCATTTTTCTTTAAAAAAATCAAATATTGTGATCTACTTTTTGATAACCATTTTCAGCGTAATATTTTGTTGCCCGTCGCCAAATTATTTGATAAAAATTATATTCACTCAAACTGTGTACAATTAAATTTGATACTAAAACCTTTAATAAATCACTGATTTGAATTAATATAAAAGAATGATGTATACATATTAAAATACAGCCAAATTCTAAGGGAGCAGAAGGTAAGCAAGTAGCAGATTAAATGACAATTAATTTAAATTCTGAGAGTGTATACTTGTTATCACAAACATATATATATATATATCTGTATAAAATGGTAAGCTATGGAAAATTGAAGGTAATGTTGCTGTGGAGGTGCTGCAAAGGATGATCACGTATCTGAACAGGTACCCGTTCAAATAAAATTTTGCCGATACTACACATTACATTAGCTTTGCATAATATTTTTAGACCTTGTAACGTGCTATCGTTGTTTGCATTTGAGTAACCGTACACACCCTATTGACGTACCAAACAATCAGTTATCTACCTTGATCATCAACAATCAAATAACAGACATACCATCCAACACATCAACTCTTTTTACCTCAGATATCCGATTGTCTAACCTCCAATTTCCCTTTAAAAACTAACGAACCCATTATACCAACTAACATCACACCCCAACGCCGCTTATTCTTACAGTGCCGCAGCCTACGGAGGACCCACTACACATCGATCCATTACAGCAACGTCTCTGGACACTGACAGCTGACAAACTCTTTCGTTGCACGAAATGTACGCGCGCTTTCAGCGTGTACAACAGTCTCTATCGTCACTCGCGCTACGAGTGCGGCAAACAGCCGCGTTTCGGCTGTTGCTACTGTCCTTACGTCACCAAACACACCACTAGTGTCTATCAGCACGTCAGACGCATGCACAGCGGCAAGGAGCAGACCTGTATGGACGTGATACGGGGGAATGTCGTTAAAAGACGCAATTGCACCAAGACTGCAGCTTCGAAGAATACGAAACCGGCTTAATAAATGGTTGAATGCTGGCGTGTTCTTATTTTTTTTTTAATCGTAAAAGTGGAGGGTGGATAGTGTCAGTTTGGATTGACGTTTAATTGTTATTTATTGTACCTATATCACTCTGTAAAGCGAAAGAAAAATAATATTCGGGAATATAGTTATCTACTAAAGACTTTCTACTGTCTGAAAAAGCCGGCGTTGTTGCAGTGCTTGAGTTGTATATTAAAATAATGTGCCGTGCAATATTTGATTGAGAATTTTTCTGACGAAGGAATACTTTTATCGCTATTGCAATGAGTATTGGAAAATTTAAAATAAAGAAATTTTAAGATAGGTTTGAATTGAATACCAGAGTGAGATACAAGAGAATGCAGCATTTTTCAAATAGTCTTCTTCGTAACCAGTAATGATTCCAATTGTATTAGTCTTTTTCTATAAGATTTGCCAATAAAAGTATTCAACAATCCTTCTATTCAAATGAGTTTTAAACAGTGTACATATGTTACTGACCCCCCCCCCCTCCCCAATGTAGCATGAATAATTTAACACATTTTTTTATAATTATAATAATACAAGTGCACACATTTTTGTTCAAGTAGAATATTCTTTACTAAATTATGTAGAACATTGTTAGTACAATAAATATTGATGTTCTATTAATTTCTTTTTGTTTTGCTTGTTACTTCAATTAAAAAGATATTCATTTCGTATGAACATTTTAATGTGCAAGTATATATATTAATATGCTTTTTACTTACAGGTGATGATTCATCGAAAATTAGAAAGCTTTCATCAAGAAGCATAAAAGTAGAAGTTAATAGTGAAGACAATTATTCAGAAATTGTTATAGGTATATTTAAACATTCTTCTTAAGGAATACTTTATACCTTTGTGATAATCACTTTAATACCATTATTCTTTTTACAGAGGATGATAAAAAAACTATTCGAGAAATTCATTATGTTGAAGATTCAGCAATACAATCATCCACTTTGTTGAATGATGAAATTGATGATACTGAAGATTCAATTAAAATAGATGGTATGTACTACGTTTATTATGATGTTACGTAGTTCTATAATATAACCGATATATATTTTACCTTAGAATCAGGCTTAAAAACAACTTTTTGCTTCACGTGCGACATACATGACAAGCCGAAAACATTTCAACCAAAAATGCGTTGCAAAGGCTGCAATAATTTCCTAAAGTACCACTGTCAACATTGCGGGAAAATCTACACGCATCTGAGATCTCTGTACCAGCATCTTGCCGATCTGAAAACGTCATATCAGTGTGACTACTGCGAGTATACCACCTCGCGAAAAAGCAGTTTGAAACAACATCTCAATCATCAACATTTGCATCTAACAGATACCAGTCACAAGTGTTCCAAGTGTGGTAACTGCTATAGATACAGCGTTCAACTACGCCGTCATGAAAAACGACGTCACACCGATATAATCGATCTGTGCGATGAAGAAAATGTGCACAGGGAGTATGCAAGGCTTTACACGTGCGATAGATGTCAAAAATCGTATAAATACGAGAAGGCTCTAAGAACTCATATAATAAACTGCACAGGAAGATAGAAGTCATCTGAAATTCTTGAACAATGATAACATATTAAATGTTTAATAGAAAAAAATTAATTATAATTATAAATAGGAATAATTTTTGTTTATATTATTTATGATTCTAATATATTATCAAAGATTTTGATATATTAATAATATGAATGGAAAAAAGGATTATTTGTTTATACCAAATCATAAAATTTGATTTATCATAAAAATTTTGCAAAAAATTATTTGTTAAAAAGGGCTAGTCGAACACTGAATGATATACATCGACAAGTCGTGTTAAACATGATGATTTTGTCATTTTATTTGTAGTTTTAGTTTTCTTTTCTATGTATTTGCTTATTTACTGATGAATAAACTTAAAAGAGAGAGTCGAAATTCATTCTTTTATAAGTCATATGGTGCTCATTTACTATCAATGTAAAAGCAACCCTTGAATAACAAAGATAAAATCAGAAAGAATCACGAATTCGTAGAAAATCTTATGTTTTATGTGAACAGACTATGAGTGGTTTAAACTTAATTTCTTATTCTAAAATTGATGAATATTATAATTTAAAAACTATTGAACTGTTTATTGTGATAAATTATTTTACTTGTGTAATAGTTATATCCTCATTTTATGAGAGACACGTTACTCTGGTAATTTTACAAGATTATATGAGTTGCAGATTTTTATTTCTCTATTAACACACTGTAAAATTTATAAAATACGCTTTCCCGTTTTATCGTTGACACTGTGACTATGAATTTATCGTTTGTGTTTTGATAAGATATTTCATGTAAAGGGCATCGATGCCCATTTAAATTATTAAATAAAATAAAATTTAAAAAACATTGATTGCTTTTCATTTCTTCTGAAATATTTATAAAACAGTATACCTACATACTTAACTTGCACATCCCATCGTAAAAAAATGATTGATTTGTTGTGAAGTCGTAATTAGTCCACATGCTTTTTTATTTAAATTAAAAATATAACTTCTATATTAACGCATGTATAAAATTAAAATTATTTTATTTACAGATTTTAATTCGATATCAGTCCGAAATTTTGCAACCACTGAAATAAAAACGGAATTTATCGACGAGGACCTATATTCGAAAATTTTTACAGGTAAATTTTAATGAAAATAATTCTATTATTCGGTTTTCGATATTTCTGAATATAACTCAATTTTTTTCTACAAGTAAAATTTAAAAATGTTCATCGCATATTTTTGTGAATTTTAACATTGGTATTCTGATCTCCTTTCTCGAATTAGATTTTTACATTTTACTCGTAGAAAGCAGTCGAGTTATATTTAGAATTTTAATTTTCTTTTCGAATAACTTTATTTTTCTTTATAATTACTACTGTATTATTTTTCGATTTTTACAGAGAGAAATGAAACAACCACTCAAGAACTTAATTGTGTCTTAACATCATCTTATTCGATAAATAAAACAGTTGAATATGTAAATGAATCACTTACGATAAATCGTACGTATATACTACGTTAATATTTGTAATAAACGTTGTCATTTAGATACTGAATATAACTTATTCTATCAACATTATTTTATTTCAGCCCGAAACGTTAAAGCAACTTTCTGCGTTAAGTGCAACAAACAGGAAAAGACGAAGACTTTTAAAAAAAAGATGTATTGCACGCAGTGCGGTGATCGACTTCAGTATCAGTGTCGTCACTGCGACAAACTCTACAAACATCCCAACTCTGTGAACTATCACATCTCTAACTTAAAAAAGAATTTACAGTGCAGCCTTTGCAATTACAGTACCCCACGCAAGGGAGATTTGATAAGACATATCAAACACATGCATTCGTTAACGAAACCTACATACAAGTGCTCTAAATGTGACCGCGTTTATATGTATCGAAGCAAACTTCTACGACATCAGAAACACTATCATTCTAGAACATCTAATGTTGATATACCGTCGAAGAATTGTCGAAAATTGTATAGGTGCTCGAATTGTGGCAAGTCATACAAGTATTCGAAGACGCTAAAAACTCACAAAAAAATATGCAGCTAAGAATTCCAAGGGGATTATTGTATTAAGCTCTCAGAGTTGTAAAAATACGAAGTGTGCCTTAGATAAGATTTTTTTAAATTTACTTGACGAACTCATGAATATTTATAAATTATTTTGTACACTGTTTTTAACATTATATTAACTGTTATAACACAAGCCCACAATAAAGAAAAAAGTGGTATATTTTAGAAATGAGATCTCTTAAACATGATTTCACGGTCAAAATTGGTTCACCACGTTCGTATTTGAAGATATGGAAACTAAATCAAAACTAAAAGAATTTTCGTATTAATGTTTTCAATAAAGTTATGTATTATTGTTTATGCCCCTCAAAACCAACTTTGGGCCACATTTCCAAACACTTTTTTCTTTAAGTTCTAAGCGAATTTTGAAAACTCACAAGTATCTTTTTAAAACAAATTATATATTTTTATTTTACAATTTTTCGATGGGCCTGTGTAATTTCTACAAAAAAATCTGTGCAAATTCGAGACGAAAGAAGATACATGTATTATAAAACATTCTAGATATAACGTTATTAGATAATTTACATTGCTGAAGTTCTAGTAATTTTAAGTTTACGTAAAACTATAGATTCCAATTGTTGTGCAAGTTACTAAAGATAGATTCATCGTCTTCAAGGTGCTCACTAGCGAAACAATGAAGAGCTATATATGTGACGCACGAGGAGGATTTCAGCTATTTAGCTATAACATATGAAAAACTTGTAAAAGAATGTAGAATCGACAATATTATATATAGCTTTATCAAATTAATATTTGTATTCTTTTATATATTCTTTTCACTATTAAATTTTTATTAAATAAGCATTTAGTAATTAATGATTCCAAAACCTTATTATAGAGGATATTATATATATTATTTTGGGTGCTCATCCTAAGAATGGCTATGGTCGTTTATGCAAACAAAACATCATTTTACAATTGTAGTTACATTAAATACTTATATATTTAGAATCTTAACTTAACCTAATATTTGTTCGTTTTCCTTTTTATTTAAATTAAAATATACAATATATCATAGTATGAATAAAATTAACCTTTTTTTACAGATATTGATTCGGAAGAATTCAGTCATGTGATGAAAACAGAGGTAATAATAGTCGATGAAGAAGTATACCCAGAAGTGCAAACAGGTAGATATATAACTTTTCTCGTTCAGTTTGTTCCATTAAGCTTAAAATAACTAATATTTCATGTGTTTTCCAGAAGATATTAGAATAAATCTACAAAAATCTCAGTGTGATGGAAAATCAACTAAACCCAATAATAATACAAAGGATTCTAATGACCCGTTGGAAGTTGAAGATAGTAACACAAGCGAATCCTCTACAAAAGGTTAATATTATTTTCATATCTATGATATTGTATTATTATTTACTGGTATTAAAGTTATATATTTGTTTTCTGTTAATAGAATTTTTAGGTTTGAGAAGCACTTATTGTCCTCACTGCAACAAATACAAGAAACCGGAATCTCTAAAAACGTATATGTCCTGCGAAAAATGTGATAGTCGCCTTCAGTACCACTGCGAGCACTGCAACATGTTATACCGAAACCTCAGTTCTCTCACTCGTCACGTTAATGACTTGAGCCATAATTTCCGTTGTAACTACTGTGAATTCGAGACGAATCGGAATTTCACTCTACGAATGCATATTAGGCGCAAACATTCTCAATCCAGAAAAAGCCTCTTGTGCTCTAAATCCGGCAAAATCGTTAAATATACACAGCGTCATTTAGTATCCGGTAATCGTCATAAAATTGCGAAAACGTCAAATGCACAACAAAGTACAGCAACAACAACAGTTGGTACGGCTAAGGAGTACTTAAAGGTTTACGAGTGTGACAAATGCCAAAGGTATTATACACATATTAAAGAACTGAGACAGCATAAGTTGATCTGCTACGCGGATCCATTGGCAGAAAGAAAAATTAGATCTGTGAAAAAAAAATCTATACCATAAAGGAAAAATTTTGTTAACGATCTATTGATAGGCTAATTTTTATTCTAAAATTAATCGTTTGAGTTGGATTAACCAGATATTTCTTAATTATTACGAATCGGTAATCAATATTAATCATTTCACAATAACAATAACTAATAAGAAATATAGATAAATGAAAATTATTTAGTTTTAAAAGGCAATGAGAAAAAAGTATTGTAGCGGATTAATAAAAAATATTGTAACGGAGATGGGAATATACAATTATTTTAAAATTAAGTAGACATAGCATAATACGCGGCCTGTACTACGAATTACTTATATATACATTTACTTCACTGTATTATCTACTTATATTAATGAACAGAACATCGAACATGTGTGTTATAAATGAGTATCTACAGGTATGTGAGAAGGTGCAAAAGTAAGTCAGGCTCCTTGTTTAGACTCGATTTGGACCTTGCCACTTACCTGGAAGTTACAGATGTCTAAGCCTGCAATACAGAAAAATCATATACATGTATAAGCTAATATTAACTTAAAGTACAATTCTACTGATTTAAATCTATTTGTGTCAATGAAGACACTGTTTGTATGTGATTTTTTGACATTCCATGACTAATTCAATTTTGATTATTGAGGTTGAATAATAAATTATGTTTAATATTTCGGATTCATATGACTATTTTACCTGTTGACTATTTCTACGAAGGTATATGTCTCTAGTAACGCTAAAATGTTTCTCTGCGCCGAAAATTTGATATTAAAAGTAAAATACAGCGAAAATAAATATTGTTAAGATTCTTGCGAAATCGCATCAGAAAAATCATGTCAGTGAACTATCTTTATCAATTAAAACTAATAAATTGTATTTTTACAAACAAACTCTATTGTCAGTAAAGAAAGAATAGACTTACCTTATCCAACCACATCGCCATTCTCCATCCATCCTTACTCCATCCTCACTCATCTGTGTATACGAGACCGTCAACTCATCCTATTTCCCTACAACCTGATTCTAACCAGTTTCGCTCTTCTTCTTCTTTCAGACTACTCGATCGTTGTTCCAGAAGTCTACCCCAGAAGCAAACCAACCTACCCTCGTCATAGGATGTACTTGATTAACGACGGCTCAGCCGAGGAGGGTACTGACGTCGCCCCCAAATCCGTGCTACAACAACAGCTAGAGCAACAACAGCAGCAAGAACGTTTCCCTTGTCCTACGTGCAACAAAAGCTATGGGACGCGCAGTGCCATGAACGCACACTTTCGCTACGATTGTGGTAAACCACCGCGTTTCCAATGTCCCTATTGTGGCAAGCTTAACCGGAAGAAATTTAATGTACAGGATCACATTAGACGCATACATCCGGGTCGGCCAATCCTTTGTAACACTAGGTTTTAAAAAAACCGAAGCGGGGAAAGAAAATCAAAGTCTGTCGGTGATATGAAGATGACAGATGTATCTGAGCTGTGACGACAAAATGTGTATTATTTTCGACGTTGCTTCTAATGTGATTCATTTATTTTATAGATTATGCATTTAGTTCGAGCTTTCCTTAGATGGAGATTGATAAGTATCTATGCGTAAAATGAATACGTGTAAAGATTTCGTAATAATTTTTTGTTTTATTGTTTTATCATTATTGTAGTCGTAGGATTCTCGTTACCAAAAAACTAGAAGATTTTGAAGATTTTGATTAAAATCAAAACACATTTTTTATAGTTTTTCGATATGTATATAGGTTAAAATAGCTGTACATATTTATTAAGCGTAAATTATTATTAGATTATTATAATCAAAACATTTTTTATTTTTTACTTTAAATAATAGACAGAAGAGTGAAACACTCTTTCTTATAAAGAAAAGTATTTTTTCAAATATTTATAAAGTATTTCTACACAGACAAAAGTATTATGGTAAAAATTACCATATCAGTTCTAAACCTGAGAGAGAGATTTCTTTAATTATCAAAAAAATTGCCATCAACTTAACGGTACAAGAAAAATTTCCATAAATTACTTGTCATTTTTACTATGAATTATAACAGTTCTTTTGAAAATTTAAGTCTGTCTCAAATTTACAATCGGTTATGGTAATTTTTACTACATAATTTTCTTCGTGTAGTTGTAGAAAGCCGTTGCTTACTGTATGTAAATATATAATGAACTTTAATTACTGCTTATCTACGAAGAAAATTACCTTCTACTTTTGTTTTATAAAGTATAATTTATGTGTCAGTTAAATGATTGTATATATAAAAACAACGTTACCAAATATTTCTTTGAGTTTAAATAGCAAAATTTGTATAAAAAAATATTACTATTATAATCTGCGACCAATTAGTAGTTAAACTACAATGTACGAAGGCTTATCAGAAAGAGAATTGTCGTGTGAATGACAGTATTGTTTACAAGATGACATTTGATTTCCCAAGCTGTGCCATAATATATAGGTAAAAACCTGCGAGCTTGTGTGTTAACGAATAAAAGTTATTTTAAAATTTAACTGCATCGTTTCGCCTTACACCCAACAACCTTTCATTCGACCAAAAACTTTCTTCATTCCTACGCCACAATAACTCGTGACACCGACAGCAAATCAAACCTCTCTCATCATTGAAGAAAGCTCTTAAATTCTCCTCTCCCTTCAACTCTCTTCTCTTCACTTCACTTTTTACACACAGCAGTAGTCAACCTTGCCCCCCAGTTTCCTATTATACCAAAAAAAAGAGCACGTTGTCATACCCCGCGCGACTAATCTAAACCTTTCGTTTCACAGGTGGATCGGCGATGCATCAGAAGCTGTGTCATCAACTACTGGTGTACGATGAGCAAATGGACCCTAGACAACGAAAATCTGATCTACGCCAGTACAACAGCGCAACGGGCAAGTTTCACTGTCCCAAGTGTAACAATGGCTACGGGAGACGTGATTCCATGATTGGCCATTATCGCTACGAATGTGGCAAGGCGCCGCGCTACAAGTGCCCCTACTGTCTTCTCGTCAGTAAGAAGACGAGTAACGTCTATCAGCACGTGCGCACGGTGCATCCTGGCAAGCCTGTCACCCTTGTCAAACTGTATTGAGAAAGTGGATGTACGAAAGTTTATGTGTGACTGTGTGCAATTCCATTTGTTTGCGCGACACGAGTGTATGCTTTCAAAGCGAAGAAAGAGAGTATATTTTAAAATTATGAAGATAGTTCTTCTTTTTATTTATTTTTGCGGATTGTACAAAAAAATTCTTGTTGATTTAGGATAAGTGTAAGACTATGACGAGTTTATAGTTTATATATAGCAGATTTCGAAAAGTTATACGCGTTGTACTTACGTCTACATTTGCCAGCAGCGCTAATACTCCTTTTTTTTTTAGAGTTTTTCCAACCAGCACAAAAGGTATTAATTGTTTTTATTTCATGAAACGTACAAAAATATTGTATAATGGTTTTCATTTTATAAAATGAAAAATTAAAATTTTTTCGAATATAAGCACAAAAATATCCTTCGCGATAGAAACGACTGCTTTGACTTACAAAAAGAAGTATCGTTATATTGAGTAATTAATTAATTATTATCAAATGAGTAATTAAATTACATATTTGAATGTATAAACGTAAGTATTGTACAATTATGTATGCTCTTAGTTTAATACTACAGACTGTATATTAACTGTAAATAATTTAATTCCCAAGTCAGATATTAATCATTTTTCAAATAAAACTATTTTATTAAAAAAAACGTACATTGTTGTTTATTTCATAATTCGAAAAACAAATTTATTTTGTTATTTTGTACAATTGTATTATACTATTACATTCATATTAATTAGTTACAAGCATATTGCAACTAAATAAGATGAGAAAAAAGTAGGTATACATATATATATATTTATTTCGATCTATCGTCACTATAATATAATTACTCACTCTTTCCATCACGGCATATACGGTCATATCTTTTTCCCCATCGTCTAAAAGCACGACAGATTCGAATTGTACATAAACAAACATATTACCAAAAACGAACTAAAAATTAAAAGAAACATAATATGTAGCATTACTTGCCCACCACAACGTCACCTATACAAACTAACACATACTCCCCCCAAATAAAAAAGCATGCACAAGACGATACGTAACACACGACACGTCCTTTATCGGACCAAAGCCCAGTATTATTCAAGAGTCCCTTTTACTAACCACCAAAAAAATTTTTTTTATTCTCTGTTGCAGCCGCCGTTGCATGGTACAGCTGTTCCGTTTGTTCTCGGCTGTTTGAGACGACTCAATCACTGGCACGTCACATACGCTCGCATGACTTTACACGTGAGTCGGACGCCCAGCATGGTACGCGCTATTGCTGCAACTACTGTAACTACAATTCCAAGTATACCTCCAATATACACAAGCATGTGCGACGCATGCATAAGAAGATCGCCACCATAAGGATGTTTCAATAAGGATGGAAGTCATGCTGAACTGAACGATTGTGAAGATAAGATTTTTTGGATTCCATCGTATAGATGGAGATTTTAAGTTGATATACATATATTTTTTTTAGATTAATGCCATTTTACCAAATTAATTTAGTATAATTTGCGAAAAATTTAGTATAATTTACATTTAAACTTTGTAAGGGGACAATCGACGGGTCGAAGTGTCGAGATGATCATGTACTGGCACCATTCCTTAGGTATCCGAAACTAGTATACTGAGTCGTTCAAAAATGTGGGAACCCCTGAATAACTAAAATAATAACGTAAGGTTTTAAGTTTAGGAGAAAATGTTAAATACAAAAGTTTTATAATTATTCCCTGACTTTCAGATGTTGACCTTGGATTTGACCATGACCTTAATGGTCATATCAAGGTCAACGTCAAGGTCATTTTTTCAAATGGATATTCCCATTTTTCATCATGTATTTCGAAAGAGCATAAAATCCTACATCCAAATATGATCTTTGCCATGACCATGACCTTGGTGGTCATGTCAAGGTCAAGCTAATTTTTCGAATTAAAACCCTGATTTTCTGTGCAAGATTTTCCGCTCTTTACAAATTCATGACGAAAAATGGGGGTTTCCATTTGAAAAAATGACGATGACCTTGATATTATCCAGCAAGGTCATGATCAAGGTCAAATCCAAGGTCACCATCTAAAAGCCAGGGAAAAATTACAAAACTTTTATATTTAACATTTTCTCCTAAAATTAAAACCTTACGAGTTATTCAGGGGTTCCCACATTTTTGGTATATTTGACTTTACATTATAATAGTTTTTATGGTCTTTTATAAATTAATAAATATTTTTTAAAGTAATGATACCGATTTCTATCAAGATATCAGCGAGGAAACTACATTTACAAATACGAATGAATTCTTGTTTTATATCTAAGTGATAAAAAATAGTTATGAACATTTGAAATGTGAAATTTTACAGATTGATTTACAGAGAATCTAACAGTGTAATTATAATTATGTGTTAGCGATAAATCAAGAAATATTTATAGTAAACATGAAAAATACATTTCAGAACAAAACATCTTAAATCGATCATAATGTAGAATTTTATTCATAATTATAATTATTTTTTATTTGACTATCTTAAAAATGTAAATCAATTTTAATTGAAACATTATGACAGTATTAGACGGATTGTATTATTTAAGATAAAGATCAAATAGTATATAATAGACAATATCCTACAAAATCGTTAAAATATGTTTATCCATGAATTTTTTTCAACAGCTTATTCAATTGATGTACTATTGAAATGTTGTAGACATTATATATATATATTTGTTTTAACTCCATCCTTAGTACGAGTATTAGTTTAGGAAAATTAATCCTTTTAGTCATAACATTGTTATTTTTAAATATTTCAGTCGTACTATTAACATTCTGTATCAAAACAAACCATTTGATAAAAACTCAAATATCAAAATACTTATGTCGACTAGAAGGATTAAGTTTTAAAATTGAAGATTCGTATTTTATTTTACGAACAGCAACTAGCATAAAAATTACATTAAAAAATAAAAGTTTAAAAATCTTCAAATATTTAAAGATCGCATAGAGAAAAAAAATGTTATAATTACATTAACAACAATTTTGGAAGAGTTGTATTCAATCGTAATGCAATCTTGCCTGTGCGTGTAGTACAAATATTGCGACTTAGCCAGTGATACTTACATCGTTGAAGTGCTGCTCAAAGTAGACCACAGATGTACTTAGTTAGTACCCAAACAAATTAGTATTTGTCGATTATAAGACTGCGATACGATTGTTAATATTATGGTATAGAACTAGTTTACAAATTAATTTTGTAAAAAAGTGCCTGTAAGTCTACACACCGTTACTTTACCGAGTTTTACATATATTATATAAATTTTAAATTAAATAAAATTGGACGATTTTAAAAACACTACACCGACGACTTTCATTCGATTGTATACTTTTGCACCTCGATATATATATGAAACGTTTACTCTGAAGATCTATGCACGCAGTAATGGTAAGACAATCCTCGAATCCTCCAAAAGTCAACTTCTTCTCTAACTTACTAAAATCGATTACCATCCACATCTCTCGCATGGCTTGACGATACTCCATCTCCATCAAAATCTTACAATCATATTATTCCACAGCATCTTACTGATTCGATCGCTTGGATTTTTCTTTTCCAGATGCCAGATGGACAACAACCGTGACAGGTGTTACGAATTACGTCTGTAACACGTGCAGCGCTGGCTTTAGACGCATAGCTGATCTCTATAAACACAAATGTGGACCACCGCCACGATTCGGTTGCCCGTACTGTCACATGAAGGGTAACCAGTCGTCTAACATGTACCGTCACGTACGAAGATGGCATCCACGTATGGCTGTGCACGTCAATAAACTGTTTTAGAAGAGAAAAATTAAATCATCTCGAGAGATAGAGAAAAGGAAAATAAGGAATGAGTTCAAATTTTAGAGTCTTAAGGAGGAAAATAGAGAGATAATTTGTAGGTTTTTTTTGCACCTGAACGTGTAACAGATGTTGAAAAATCATGTGTGAATAAGCATCGAGGTCTGTGTATCAATCAATTGTGTGAAATAGTTTTTACATATTTTCTATGTTATAAGGTTTGACGATCATTCTTACATAAAATGTTTGTATGCGTGTATGTGTGTGTGCATTAAAAGTTGAAAGAATAATTTATTATTTTTGTAGTCCTACGTTAACAATTATTAGTCATTGCACATAGAGTCTATTTTTTCTACTTTTTGAAAAAACGTGATAACTACCGTGCTTTTTGTTTGTATCAATCGCAGTGTGTACATTTATGCGCAGATACGTTACCAACTTATGTATATAATATACTATTTGAACACTGTACAAACGAAGTGACCAAATACACGAAACCTGAAAAATACTTCTCCAGCCTTTGTTAAAGTTATTGTACGCATTAACGTCTTCGACAAATATTTCTCGTCCCTAAGAAAACTGTTGTGCCCCACTTGACTTATTTTTGCAGGCCAAAACCACCGAGCTCCATTTATCGTCTGACCTCAGCTACACTCGTACCACTCATACACACTACACTCACATCCAGACGCTGGCATTAATCACACACATAATCTTGCTTTACTCTGACAGCAGCCTCAGTAAAACAAAAAAAAAACACTCGAACCCAACTACTGCTTAAACCGCGCATTACTACTCTGCCAATTCTGTTGACATTATATCAATGTCTCGCTAACCGTCATTCTTAACCTTCATTTCCAGACTACTTGCTGTCAAAGTCTTTGGGTAATCAGCAACGATCGCCAGGCACGTACAGATGTCAACGCTGCGCCAAAACTTATCGCTGGTATAGCGGTCTTCATCGTCACGTGACTTACGAGTGCGGCAAACCACCACGTTTTCGTTGTCCTCATTGCGCCTACCTAGCCAAACACCGATCACACATCTATTGCCACATCAAGAGTACGCATTCCGAGTGCCCGGTTTACGCTGTCGACATTTATGAAGAGCACAAATAGATCGAGAGATATCGTGGGATTTCATTTCTTTTATATATATACATATTTTTTTGCTGATTTTTTAGGATATCGTTTGTGATAGAGAAAGAATGTGTGCTCTTTTGCTGATAATTGTTCTAATCAGTTACAGTTCAAGGATTTTTCGTCACAGAAGGATTTTTATATATCTTGAAAATGGAATGAAACAATTGCAACGTACAATTTAGTCGTTAGATTTTAATACAAAATGCTTCCATTGCTTATCTGAAGCCGAGAACACAGAAAATCTGTGTGCCACTTACTTTTTTTACCGAGCCATAATTTTAAGAAAAATTACATATATATTATATAATAACGTAGGTTTAAGTATCAACTTGTTCCTGAATAATCAATGGTACAAGTGTCTCGTTTGATGTTTGTTTGTTAAAACTCTTGAGCCAAAGAATTCTTACAATCGCAAAAGGCAACAAGCTTAAATAAATAAAATTCGTAGGATAACGTGTATATTGTACATATATATAACATTAACGGATAAGTGTATGACTTTGACAATTTTTTAAAACATTTTCGACTACTCTATCAATCCGTCAAATTTTTGTGAAAAAAAAGTTTTTTAAAATGTTTTTAAACGAAGTTATTCTAGAGATCTTTTAAAGATTTAAGTCGACGTTTTATTCCTTAGAAGAGAATCAAACAATTTATTAGATAATATAGATAGATAGCATTAAAGTGTGAAGAAAGTTTTAGAAAGTATTCTTGTTAAATAGTGATATAACACATAATTTGTTCCTAAAAGAATGCAAACGTTTTTATTATAAACATTTTACGTAATAAAAAGAAACATTGTACTGAAAAAAACATTGATATTGGTTACTATTCCAAAGAAACCTTACCCTCCACAGCAATCACTTTATCGATACGTTAAGAAGTATATGTATATCAACGAACATCATGGCTAAAATGTACTATAATTGTCTCTATAACACAAATGCCATCATCCAACGTTCTCTGCATTAACATAACATATACATCAATACACACCACTTCGAACTCTATTACAACCATTTGTTAAATCTCTCCCACTAACCGGTATATTTCTGTTTTCTTTCAGGTTCAATCTTGCCAGAACTTGAGTTCGATCCGCTTCAAATACGTCGCTCATCACGGCCTCGAAAATCTCTCGTTCCACCAGAACTTTTGGCTGCCAGTGAGGATGATTTTCTTGATCCACCCAAGCAGAATCAACAAATGGCCATTAGTATACCGGAAGTTCAAGCACGAGCGATGCACTACGCTTCAGTAATGATTACCGATAACAGGACCCAAGTGGATAAACCACGTGGGAACAAGAAGTTTCCATGTCCCAAGTGCAAGCATTACTTTACTAGCAAGAGCAATGCTTTGCGTCATCTGAAACACGAGTGTGGCCAGCCGCCTAAGTTTATGTGTCCATATTGCGTGTATAGGAGCAAGCAGTCGTCAAATGTTCACACTCACATAAGATCCTGGCATCGCGGTCAAGAAGTTCGCTGTGAAAAGCTGTAGATTTCTGATGAAGATCTTATTTTCATTTATTTGTGGTGTATTTTTTTGTTAATTTGTACAATAATAACGACGATCTGTGAAATGATGATATTAAAAAAAAAAAAAATTGTTTTTCTTTACACGTACAATGTAAAACTATTCAATGATTATTGAAAAACTTTAATAAATGTGTAAGGTGTTTTGCGAACGCATGGTGTGTGCATACGTTTTTCCCCGTGATTATTATCCAGGTATATACATTATTTCATCCGTCAACTAATAACAACGTTTCCTGTTTAATATTAATATTAGTTGGAAAGAAGTTTGATCAAAGTTTTGTTTGGCTTATATTATCCCTTATCGCCTCAGAACATAAGTTTCTATATATCAACGTTTTTTTTCCCCATCAACTTATACCCAAACACCACCACACCTAATACACGAGTCATCAATAGGGTTTCGCATGTCTAAGTGGCGAAGATACAATGTGTGTTGAAAAAAACCTTCATCTGACCACCAACCCTTATATACACATTACCTTCATACATGCAACCACACACACAAACACACACATATAGCACAAAATCACGAGACGAAGGATGCGCATCTTTCTCGAATCATCAGCACACACACACATACACACATATATTGTCGTCATCAATATTATAATCCACCACGCGCGTCAGGAACCTCACACAATCGACAATCGTCATCGCTTACTTTCATCTCTAACGCACGCATCCCTCTGTCTTTTTGCTTTCAGGGTTCATGATGTCACGTCTTTACAACCTTGTCGACATGCCTCCATCATCAAATTCCGAGGGTAGATCGCGACGTCGTCGACGCAGCGAATTTGGCGGTCGATCACGTGAGAAGCAGCATTATTGTCCACGTTGCGGACGTGGGTTCACACTTAAGAGCAATTTGAAGCGTCACTACACGTACGAGTGTGGCTTTAAGCCACGTTACAAGTGTCCCTACTGTGAGATGCGCAGCAAGCAAACGTCCCAGGTCTACTCGCATGTTAGAAACAAGCATCCTGGGGAGAAGGTGCACTATGTAAAGCTCGACGAGACCGACGAGTAATGAATTATCGCGGATGATGATATTGGGTAGATGACAATGTGTTTTCATGATGATAAATTGTGGACTGGAAATTTTCTTTGCGTTGGGTACACTCGTTCCTACCTGATTACTATTGTAGTCCATGCAACGCTCGATATTGATTTGATGAAATTTTTTTTTCTTCTATGTAATCTGTATACTTTGGAGTAATTATAATACGAGAATTGTCAAAATATTGTCAAGCAAAATTGTTAACAATCTTTTTAAAGTAATGCAGAATGACGTTATAATACTGCTACTGAATAGATATTGAGTGTTGTATGAGACTAGGAGTTTTGATCTAGTGAAGCATACTGGTGCGATTAAAGTATAAGCTTTAAATCTTGTGAAACGTAGAATTTGACTGACGTTCAGATATTAATTAAATTTAATTATTAATTGAATTTAGTGATAAAAATAGCACACAACAAACTACTATTATTCGATAAAGATGTAGACACCTAACTTATTTAAATTACATTAATTATATCATATATGCTTAATTGAAAATTTTTCGCTAAATAATAGCTGCAACTTACAGCAGACAATGTATGTAAATATACGTCGTTATAGTGAGTTAATTCGACTATAAGCTTTCAAATTAAAAGACTTCGATACTCATAAGATTATAGTCAGTTAGTCAAAAATATATATATATAAGTTTATTGAATTGAAATGGTACTTAAACTACTCATTTTTTGCCGGTTAACGAGGCGTGCAATAACCATTTAACGCCTATTATATAAAAAAAAATTTATTATCAATCGTGCTAATATAAATATTGCTTCATTTATTAGTTATATAACAATTGATTATGTAAGCCTCTGCTTTATTAGATTATAAGTCAATAATGATTGTACTTAAAAGAGTTAAATATTAAAGTATTCTTTATTACAATACTCTATAAAACCTGCGCCGATGCGACGCACATTGCTCATTAGTTAGTAACAAAAAAAAAACAAATGAATTATAATAAAGATTTCATATCAATAACATAAAGAAAGAATAATAAATAGTGATAGATAACTATCGAACACTAACAATTAGTTATTAAGGTTTGCCATTATCAAATATTTTGTGTTAAACAATAATTATAATGAAACACACAAACTACTATATAACACATACTTATTCGTTGTGTTTGTGATTGCTACGTTGTTTAATTGTGAACTCATATGTATTCGTTATATATAATTTTTGCGTGTCGTTTTCGCACTATTATATAAGTATTTTCACGATATTCTAATACTAGATCGTACTAGATTTCTCAGAATCTTCAAAAGTGGCTTATGACCAGTTAATGAACGTCAGTTGAGAACGATAGAAATTAGCGTACTAAAGTTTAAGTAGAACAAGAAAAAAAAGGGCTTTATATAGCTAATATTTTTCACACATATATTTTTTTGGCCAATTGCTCATCTAGCTATATCTATAGTAAACTTAAATTCACTCTATTGTAAAGTACTCGCCTTTGTTAAAAACCACGCATGAATTTTTTTGGTAATAAATAAATGCTATTGTCAATAGTCAACATATTCATTTTGAAACAATTGAAATTGAATTCCGTTATATGTTTTTCATTTTTTTATAGTGAAAATATAAAACAACCCATATGTAGCGCTTATATACACCAATTTATTATTTTGTTACACAAATCAGATATTAACCTTATTGCCGTATTATTTACGAACCCGTTGTTTTTAGTTTCGCTATATTATATAAACAAGTATCCTGAATAAACATCCGAAGCTGAACAGTAGCGTAAGTAAAGCTGTGGTCGGACGCAGCCGATATATATATTTTACTTAATCTCATTACATCTCCTGTTTCCACATAACATTCAATCCCATTAGCTTCTACATTAGCGCACATTTTATAACAAAACACGAAATATTTACCAAGTCTATATATGTCACTATCGCCACTTCTTATCTCTCTCTCTCTCTCTCTCTCTAATGGGTGGGATGTCCACGGCGTGCAACCCAGCGTTGCTACACCTAAACCCTACTTTGTCATGTATATTTTAAGTTAAGAAAAAAAAAACAAAATAAATGAAAACAAAAAAGACAAAGAGCATCACACCGTGGGCATATCTACTTTACCACCAACCATCCCCCCGTTACTAACCCCTCGGTTGCTTTGTTCTCTCTGCTTTCAGGTCTGATGCAAATCTACTACCATAACCGTCGACCCCAGCAGTTAGAATCACAACCGCAGCATCATCGTCGTGCACGTGACGCCGATCGTAACCACGTATGTGTACGCTGTGGCAATGGTTACGTCTTCCTTAAGAGTCTACGACGTCATCAACGATACGAGTGCGGTCTTGCGCCACGATTTCGATGTCCGTATTGTGCAGCACGAGGCAAGCAACGTGCCCACGTCAACGAACACATCAGACGCAAACATACGGGCAAGCGAGTGTACATCGTTGATACGCTACTCACCGCTTGAACTGTTCGGAGGAGGGACTAGATTGTGATTTTTTTTTTTGTATACATATATATTTTTTTTTATATATATATATTTCCGTTGCTCTGTGATGATTAATTGTTTGGTTATGTTGACTGACTTGTTTTCATATGTCTATTGAGGGAGATTGTTGAGGCGTACATCCGTTTACTTAATTTGTGTTATTTATAGGTGATACTAGTAACTGTTCAATCGTCTTCCGATTACGATGATGTTTTTATTGTATTGAATGACATCGAAAAGAATTACTTAACTTTGTATGTAATTAACGGTCTCTTGTAAATAAAGTGAAAAGTTTACATTGAATACAAAGTGAAATGAAGTGAATTTTTTCTCAACTTACCTTTCTTCAGAATACTAGTATCCTCATTTACTAATAAATTTTTCAATTTTTTTCAGGATTCGACTGGCAGAATGAACATTAAAACTAGAAAAAGCATAGCATCAGCCAAAAAAGGAAGAACATTACGTCAGATAATCGTTACAACGAACCTAACAGCAAGATCATCTGATCAGCATAAAAAATAAATAATTACAAACAATTATCACTCTGACAATAAAATACCAAAAGATCCATAGACCGTAAATTATAATAACAAAGTATTTTCTGCCTTCGTGGCGACCATTTTACTGCAATATTTGTCAAGACAAAACCAAGTGAAAAATGAAAGTTTAACGTACCGTAACGCGAACTTTAGATCTTCATTTGACTTTGTTTTACAGCGTAAAGTGTGTAGCCCGTTGATATAGAAAATACTCCGGCGTTTTAATTTACCGTCCACAAAAAAAAGCCAGCATCTCGTCATCCAAAATCACATATAACTCACTAAAGTTGCCGGTACCACGAATGCGACAAACTCACATGTTTTTTTTTCTTCTAATACCAGCTTCGTTAAACACAGCGTGTATCCAATAATACCGGCACGAAATTTGTAAATACTCGCCCCCCCAATATCCCCAATGAAATATCGAACTTATTGCTAATCCATCGGTTCTCTTTTTCTCTCTCCTTTCAGGATATCAATTGATTCGAATCAAGGACCCGCTAACACTGGAATTACCACCCTTGGCACCATTGTCATCATCATCTTCTACCTCACCAGCTCATCATCATCTTCGTCGCTCGGTTACCAGCAGAAACATGAACGCGTCGCCAGGACGATTTCCTTGTGATCGTTGTGGAAAGGTGTACCGCTGGTACCGTAACCTCACTACTCATTTGCGTCTCGAGTGTGGCAAAGAGCCAAGTATCATCTGTCCTTATTGTCCAAGACGTACTAAACATCGTAACAGTATGCGATCGCATATTCGGAGGATACACAAGATCCTCGTGTGAACGAGGTTCTGGTTGTTTGTGCGTGCGTGTATGCGTATGTGGTTTAAGAGTCAAAATAAACATCCAACTGTACTCTCGAATTGAGTATTACTTGGGATAAGGATAAACACTTTTAAACTTGAGTGTTTATCTTTGAAATAAGGTGCTTTATCAAATACCACTACTCTCAACTGACTCTTAACAAATTTTTCGGTTAATATACTTGTCTGAAGTCATATTTGCTTTCTTAAGATAGATTCAAGTCGGAACACTATAAGTCAATGAGATCGGTTAAGAAAAAAGTTCGAAGGTTGGGATTGAACCCGGACCTGCTGATGTGAATGAGTAGATTTCCAGGTATTTCATAAAATTAAATACAATGTTAAGTTCGACTGTACGCTCTCAACTGTTGAGTATAAACTCCCAAATTTATGTGTATGTACTCTTAGTTGATGAGTATTAACTTACAAATTCGAGAGAATTATTAGCTCAACTGTCATACTTAATTTTGAGATATACGCCGAAAAATGAGTGTTTACAACCAATTTAAAGTTGAGCGCAAAATTTAAAAGAATGAAAATATTAAAAACTTTATCTTCCAAAGTTTTAAATATTTGTTTTGATTTTGAGTTTCGTTTGTTATAAGAGTAATTTTAATTTTAATTGGATATTGTGCATGACGTTGCACATGATTTTTTTTCTTGTTTTGTTTGTTTTACTTGAGTTAATCAAAAAATTTTGAACATGGAATGTCTTAAAATGCAAAAGGGCGATCAAAATTTATACTTTTATATAGCCAAATGTAGATTTCTTAAAGAATAATCTCTCGGCAAAAAGTATTGTTAAAACGGAACGGTGATGTAAGGGTATATGCGTTTGATTAAAAAAAATTGTATAAATATACAATAAATTTAAAGTTTTTTCTGTTCTAATATAGTTTATAATTTATTTACAACTTATTTAAATGGTTCTAATAAAATATCTTACTATGTACTATCAAGAAAACACAATAACAAATCTATTATGTACTGAAAAATCCCAAACACAATTGTTTACAAATGGATGTCGGATTCCTACGTAGAGAAAAAGTATGTGCAGCAAAAGCAAAGGTTAATTACTAAAATTATTCACGTTTTGTTAACTTAAATTAATTTTTTCTTTGTTCATATACACGACACAAGTATATTGTTTCATTTCTATTAAATAAATAGTCATTTATGTGATAATTCAAGATATAACTTTAAGTATTCATAAAAGTGCTCCAAGATTACCAAAATATGGTTTCTAAATGCTAGGAAATGAATATAGGTATATTTTGCGAATTTGTTTATTTACCAATGTATTGTTGAGACTGAATAAAAGAAAATTTTAACAAATTTGTTTTTAATTGTCTTTTTTTATCGTACAATTATCCTTTTCAAACCTTTCTGTCAAATTTTCAAGTCTTTTACTAACATATTACCTTGTCTTTTTCAGGTACGGATCAAAGAAGCACGATTTATTCCATACTAAATATATTTCATGATACTGCTACTATTGACATCTAGTGTAAAATGGATGAAGGAAATTTTGTAATTTCAAGTTCTATTCAAGATTCTCAACTGCCCCACATCATTGTAGCTGATTGTTAATGAAACAATATCAAATAAACATCTTTTTTTCATACTGTAAAAAAAAAAAATAATATTATGAAATATAGCTATAAGAAGGCAAACAGATTATATGGTTAAATCACAAAACAAATAGTATATATATTAATAAACGTAAGATTAGCAAACTCGCGATCCAGTCAATCCGCAGTACACAAAACAGTCTCACACCAGCAGGTACACAGCACGATTTCACGAGACAGCGCCTATACACTCCACATTATTGTCACCCGACGCTGCATGGTTTTTTTTTATCCATCATTCCGGAATGCCATCATCACCATCCGCCGCAATCGGCAGTACCACCATTCTCTTATCTCCCGACTAACCGTGAGCAATCGCTCGCCACCTGTTTGCCTCTTTTTTCAGAGACACCATTGTTCCCGATTGTCAGGCCACGTTTACACGTCTGTCCACGTTGCGGTCAGCTGTATTCCTGGGCATCAAATCTA
The DNA here is from genome assembly GCA_035583055.1 of Torymus tubicola. Lineage (NCBI taxonomy): Eukaryota > Metazoa > Arthropoda > Insecta > Hymenoptera > Torymidae > Torymus > Torymus tubicola. The sequence continues at coordinate 72,038 of JAWWEQ010027082.1, read as the reverse complement.
CGCAAACATCTTAAGAGTGGCTGTGGCATGGTCACTTGTGAGAGCCACTTCTCCTGTCAATACTGTCCCTATCGTTCGCGCGTTGAAGCCAGCTTCCTACGTCATCTTCTCTCCGTGCACAATATCAAGTAGGATCAGTTGCTGCGCCTCCTTGGGGCGGCGCAAGCTCGTTGAGGATGTGGTGGTGGATATATGATGATGAGGAGGAGAAGAAGATGAACCCGTTCGATGGATGACAGAATGCGTTTGGTTATTGCTTTGGGAAACTGTTGGGGGGGATTTTTACGAGTTGTAGTTGAGAGGATAAAGGGTTGGTAATCTCTTATAGCTTTCGATATGTATTCATTCGTGGTATAATACTGATTCACGAGATTTCATAGATCGGTAAAATTGGGTGAGAAATATTTCGATTTTTGTAATTCTTGTACACACAGTGTTGACTGAAGTTCTATTTTGGTCACATTGTTTGTGTATGCAATAAACTTGTATTGGTTGAGTGAGGAAATAATTTTCATACGACACTGGTGATTCTGATGAATCTCGTGAAGTAATATTATACCGATACTGAATAAAGATCGAATGCCATACAGTGCAGGGCATATCAATTACCATCGCGAATTCTGCTTATACTAAAACATATTTTTATATGCAAGCAATTTGTGAACAATGCGCGCAGTCTATAGTTACAAAAAAGAAAACCTTCATTGGTTCATGAACAATACACATTTTTTTAAATAAAAAGTCAAAATACAATGTTTTAAGTTTTCTGAAAAATCTCTTGCAAATTACATATTTCACAGACTGATTAAAAAAATTCTAAGTGTTGTTCGCGACTTAATGAGGAAATCGAAAATATTTTCGAAAAAATATATGTTTTGTAATTATCATTTTAAGTATATAAATTAATGTTAATTAGACGGTGTTTGCGTTGGTAATATATATGCTCTTCCAAAAATTACTACATCATTTTTTTACACAGGAAAATAAATAGTTCTATGATGAACTATACGTTAAAATAAATCTAAATTGTTTTTACTGACATGTTGTATTTGTATTCAGGTATACGATCATCATGATTTTGTCACTTTTCAGTTACAATTCCATATATGGCATACATACTGAAATGCCACTACAATAGCTCACAACATATATCTTGGAAACGTACACACATAAATTTCTGACAGTAATCCACATATTCAATGTCGTAATAACTTTCTTCAAGTCGTATATGTATTACTTATAAGAAAAGTAGCGAATGTCAAACTTGTCAAGCTTTATATCGAAAAGGCTGAATATTTACTGCAATGTATTGCTAGTCCTTAGTTGATAAGATGATTTATATTAATTTTCCAAGTTTTATTTTCTTTTTTTTTATACTTATGAGGGATTAAAAAATTTCCACTTTTAGTTTACCGTTGAAAAAGCAATAGTTGATATTAATAAAATTTATAGTATATAAAAGAGGACAAATATTTATTACTGAAAAAAATCAGTTGAAATTGTAAAATATTAAGTTTTTATAAGAAAAATTCTAGTCTACAAAGAAACATCAAATACTTATATCAAAATAGTCAATTAGACTGATGATAGACTATTGTCTGCTTATAACACAAAAATTATACGTTAGAGTAATAAAATATATTGAAAATTAATCACAGAATATATGTAACTCAAACAGGTTCCTTTGAAGTTTCTGCTAATGCAATCAAAAAAACGTTTCAAACAAAAGATAATTAATCTCTTGTTCCTCATGAAAATATTTAAAGTTCCTGATAAGAGAAAACATCATTAAATAAAGCCAAAAATTTTTTACTAAAATTACGTCGAAATAAGCGTGTTGAAATAAAACTACGAGCATATGTCATGTACAAATTTGACGAAGAAAAAGTTTACATTCAAGACTTATCTAGAGGCAATTTTCGATGGAATTTTCTATGTATATGCATATCAATCGCCTGTAGATACATTATTAGGTGAGAAAAACTAGTTTTTTATTCGAATAATTATAAAATTCTTTTATCAAAAAATAAATCACTAATGCGAAAAATTCCATTTTTTAAGTTACTGATGCTAACAAATACAGTAGTACGCACAAATAATGATAGTTCATATTAACTTCTAAGCTATATAAAGCGTTATTAGGATTACAAGAAAAATCACAATACATCTATCTTATGTATTACATTTTTCAAGTTTTTCAATAAATATACGTAAATCTAAAAATGAAATTGAATGTGTATTTGCTGTTTCGATTTCAATAACCCAATTTTTATTTTGTAAATTTTTTTTTTATTTTTTTTTTTCAAAACATTTTAATATCATAATTTATTATGTTTATTTAAAAAGTATCGTATGTATTTTTTGTTATTATTTATACAAAGAATTTTTATATTATCATATTATTTATGGACATCTATATATTAATTAATTCGCTTAACATAAACACGAGAATTATATGACAACATTATTAATTTCCATGTATTAACGTTTTACTAATTAAAAAAATTTTTTTAGTGAAATCATCCATTTGATTGGAGTCTAAAACAACTAATTTGAATAAGAAGAGATTATAAATCAAATGCGGATCAAAGATGAATTCCAAGATAATCTTCTGAATCCTGTATATTTTTATTTTTATCAATGTTATCAACAACAAGAAATAAAGTTAAGAGTGTATAGAAAAATATTATGTAACCATTTGAGTACTCAGCAGATTCCTATGACTCATGTCATTTTGGTTGTCTCCAAAAATTTACTTTTACTATTAAACAAAACATTTTAATTTCTTTCAGGTAAAACGCAATGTACATACTAGCTTTTTAGATACTATAACGCTAAATACTAATAAAACTTATTACCTACTTCTCTGTACCCTAAAAAATCAATAAATATAAACTGTCCCGAACAACTCCAGTTATCACCAACCTTGGCTATCCCCTGCGCTGTTGCACGCCTCAATATGCAGCCTACCAATATGCATTCTTTCCCACCACGAATCTTTCACACTAACATCATTTCTGTATCGCATTTCAGAGGATCTGTTGATCGGGGAAACAACACCGCCATTTAACTGCGAGCACTGCGCCAAGATGTTCACCTCCCAATACGGCTTGTTGAGACATCTGCGCGTCTGTGACTCCAATCGCAGTTTCTCCTGTCCGCTCTGCGAGTACACGAGCAATCGCAAGTGGAACGTCAAATCGCACATCGAACGTGTGCACGTGAAAATGACTGGCATGAAGAAAAGCTCGGCTACGGGAGGAACGATGAAGGCATCGCATAAGGCTGATAGTCTGTGATCGAGTGGGAAAGGGGAAGAATAACAAATTTTTTTGGGGAGTTAAGTGTCAGTTGATCAAATCAACTATACAAATCTTGATGAATGTCAGAACTTTATTCAGATTTTAATAAGTCTTGAGAAAATTGCGTGATTCAACGCTAAACTGTTTTTAAAGTAATTAAATTTTGAAACAAAAAAGCCTGGAAAACAGTCTGTTATCAAATTTGGTAGATAACTTTGTGCTGGATCTAGAGAATGTTTTCGAACCAAACAGATTCTGCTGATCTTGTACACAAGGGAAAGATAAATTATTTGTCTTTTTAATTATCTTCTAGATTTAGATGTTTCTGAATTTTTATTCAAAAGAGAGCTATTTGATTAATGGTAGTCTTATGGCCTATATATGTGGATTGTTATTTAAAATTTTTGTTCTTGATAAGGAATATGCTGTTATTAGAATCAAAACTCTTAGGTCTTTCTAGGTATTTCATTCGTTACAATCTCATAAGAGTAAATTAGTATTTGTTTTGCACAATAATGTACTGAGCTGTTATGTGATACTGCTTTTCGCAAATTGTGAAATGATATTTTATTAATGATGTTGAGATTCGTTTGTTACGAAACTAAGTTTCCACACGATACGTTTGAAATAAATAGAAGTAGAGTATATTGTAATGAGTAGCCTTAACTATGTAAATAATGATATCTCAATTATTCTGTTCCTAAGTTCGTAAACTTATATAGCACAGAATACTGCAAAAGCGATCTATTCCACGTTAATAATAAAACTTGGATGTCGTAGATAATACGACACTAACGAGCACAGAGTATTTCGTGTAAATATGTAATACTTTATTACAAAATTGATATTATATCAAAGTAAACCTATAACAGTATTAGTATTCACACTGCATTTCCTCAGTAAAATTCTTATTGTTAAATACTAGTTGTTTATTTCAAATCATTTAATGATAAGTTGACATTTGTTTTAGATAAATGATAAGTTACGTGCTAAATTACTATTATTTTTTGTTAAAATGTTTATATCGCAATATAACTTTCACTTATAAAATCTTTTCAATGTTTATAATAGATTTGATGGTTTTATAAATTTAGTTATATATTTTATACATAAAAAAAATCATCTGTATTAGTATTATTGTAATATAATAAAAATTACAAAATGAACAATGATTGAAATCTAAAATTTCTTTTAAAAGCACTGAATTTTTCATGTACAAAAACAGCATTCTATATATGAGATAACGGATTTATGTTTTGGCATGAAATATTGGGAATTATTAAAAAGTCTGCATATACCCATTTGTCAATTAATTATTCATCCTTACAATTATCAAATACTGATTTCATCATGTCTTGAACCATATTCTGAATCTCGAGCTATGTAATATAATTATAATTTTTCAAATTTCAAAAAACATGCACACTATTATAATTAAAGCACTTCACGAAATCAATGGCTATTCACAATGGGAATCATCAATCAATGGTAATGGTATCACTTTACATGAATCTCAAAATAGTTTCAGTAGTATAGTACGAACGGTTCCAGCTCAGTACCTAGCACCACTACAATCACCGTTGACAACTTCTCACCGGGTTATATATTGTATTCATCACTATACCCTTTGCACCACAGTATCCGAAAGTTCGAGACCTGATTCAAAACCATATTCTAATATCTTCGATTTTTACTTTTTTTTTCAGGGCACGTAGTCTGGTTGCAGATGGACACGACTACAAGTCCGAGACGTGGTCGTCGATCGAAATACATGAAATCTGACGTCAAACTGGCAGCGCTCAATGCTCTTAATAACGGCATGTCATTGCGCAAAGCTGCAGAGATATACGGCATTGCCAAGTCCACATTGCAACGGCTCAAGTGCCAGCATCGTATGGTTCAAGTTTTCGAAGAGGTTGACGTGAAATCATTTACGTTGACGAATGATGAATTCGAAAGCAAGCATACTTCTAACTGCGAATCAGTGATATAATTGTACCAAATGAAATTGCGCGATTAAATGTTCGAATGTGATTCGAACATTGATTAGTATAGTACTTAAAAGTTTAGTTGATAGTTTATGATAAAATTTGTACAATGGTGGAATTTACTAGGATAGATGGGCTAGTATTACAATGGGTGATTTTTTTCATAACTATTACTGGGATTTATAAACTTTGCACCTTCTTTGTACAAATTCATTGAACAATAAATTATTATTAAAAATTTCTACTGTATCAATCCACATGATGATTGTCAAAAGTTATAGCTTCTTCAAAACGCACTCTTCGATTGGATAAATGAAAATGGTCTCTCATTCGACATTAGTAAATGCCAGTCCATTTTGTTTTAAAAAATTGAATCGCCGCTTGTATTTTACTACTCTAAAAATAAGGACTTATACTAATTCTAATATAGTAAGTGATCTTAAAGTTCCGTTTGACTAAGCTGTAACTTTTGTTTCTCATATAGATTTTCTTATTTGTAAGTCTGTGATATTTCAGTAATTATATATTTAATTATATATTAGCTTTCACTAATATTTCTACTAATAGAGTGAAATCTGTTTAATGTAAATTTTCGTAAAATCCATTATACAAGATGAATACCTCAATGAACACGTTGGACAACGATTATCGAACCATGGTCTCTCTACAATTAAATCACTGCTCCTGTTTCATGATCATTTTCTGATCTTTAAAATTATTCACCGTATTATTTGTTGCTCAAATTTTTGATTGCAAATCATTGTTTAAAGATTAATTGAAATATTTTATTTTTTTATTTGGAATATTATTTCAAACTTTTAGTTACTAGAAGGGATTTGAAAACTGTTGTTTGGAGGTTGTTAGAATTTTTTTACATATGACAATATAATACCAATTGGGTTACCAAGTACAAGTCTGAACAAACGTTGTTGATTATTTTCAGGTATCAATAATGTTTAATTGATGCTATAATGCTAATACAAATTTTATTTCTTCCATTTTTAAAGGTTCGTTAATAATAAAAGATATTTTACCCAAAAATTCGGTAAGTAGTATCTCTACAGTCCCTTATTAAACTAAACTGAAACTTCAAATTGAATTTTCTTTTGTTACTTCGAACAATTTGCTTACCTGAAAATTCTCAACTTGTATTAAAATCTACTTTTCTTTAAAAACAGTAGAAATCGCTTCAATTAGGGTGACGAAATGTATTTAACTATATAAATTCGATAAAAACTCGATACTATCTACATTCAAGGTAAAAACAATGAAAAAGCTACTATTACGCATTCCCATATCAATGCTCTTACTAACTTGTCACCCGCACTTCTGTTCCAGATCAGTACCATACAGTGTGGCCTCACCCAGATCTGACGGCAATTACACCACCATTACAACAACAACCACAACATCAGCTACTACCATCATCATCACCGCCACTGCTACCAACATTACCACAACTTACGTCCGACAGCTCGACATGCAGGTTCGAGTGTCAGACCTGCGGGAGGTGTTACAAAATGCGTGTCAGCCTGATTCGCCACTTGCGCTACGAATGCGGCGGGCGCAAAAGTTTTGGCTGTCACCTCTGCCCTGGAAAATTCACGCAAAGCGGCACGTTGAGACAGCATCTGCAGAAGATGCACAATGTGTATCTACCGCCACAGAAGAGAGTGCGTGCTCCCCACGACGAAACCTTTTGAGTACACGGTTCTGTATGATTTGTGTATTTTTGTATCTCGTTGTACTGGATGAATGATTATCTGTATTGTTCGCAATGTTTCGTAAGACTTTTTTTTTCAAAAAACTCATTAAATGTTCGACAATATTTGAGAATTGAAAGAGTATGACAACTCTTCGATGGTGAGTCAATGTTAGATTTTTACAAATACTGTGTACATTTCTGTACATTTTTCTTACACTAGAATTGTAGAATTGTAAGTAAAAAATTAACATTTGTTGGCGAACTTTAACTTCTAGTTTATGTAGTTATCCTGCAACCACTCTGACTTAAATGTGTACTTAAATGTAAAAAAAAACTAAAAACGTATATTTATTTCAGCGATCAAATATTTGTTGTGTAACATTGCGATTCATTTTTGTTTATTAATTGATTACTATTTTAGTTGCAATATTATTTTAGTACGTAATACCAGGATGTTCATTGTTCAAATAGCATATTTTCTACAACAATATTTGCTTATGAACCTGTTTACTGTATCAAATTAATTATGTTTAACAAAAATATATGACGAAAGAAAATGTTTAGCAGTATTGAAAATAACTTTCTATGTTAAGTATTACTACTGTAGTTATTAATTATCTCTGTAAAAAGAAAATACGATTAGTGAGTATCACTAAACCAGTTCCTGTACGATCAACAGTATATTTTACCATCTATTATAGTTTCCTAACTCTCTGAACGAAATGACAAATAAAGATATATCAGAGTTACTATGAAATACGTAATCTCAAAATTTTCTTTCCCAATTCCATCTCCTTTTAGCCTATCCCTTCTGTATATTATACAATTTTCACAACTTGCACACTTTATAGTATTCTCATAACCGTGTAATCGATCTACTTCCACGACTAATCTCACATCTTGACGTTTCTTTTCCAGATTACTACGATCCGTACGTCTACCAGCCCGTTCCGACACTCGTTCCAACTCTCGTCTCGACGCTCGTCCAAGTACCAACTCAGCTTGGTAACGATTTGGCTGCAGCTACGACCGCTGCTGCTGTTACTACATCTCCGTCGGCTTACCAATGTCCAAATTGTGGCAAGGTATACTCGATGAAGAACAATCTGCAGCGCCACGTCAAGTTCGAGTGCGACGGTGAACGGCGCTTTTGGTGCAATCTCTGTCCTAACAAGTACACGCAGAATGCTAGTCTACATAGGCATCTTCTGCATCATCATAACATCGACGTCAGAGAGATTGCAAGGGCTAAAAGAAAGGTCAAAAGAAAATAGAAGACTTTGTATATATATAAATATATATGCGTTGGTGCTTTTTTTCTATCGACTTTTGTAAAGTGGGATGATGATGAAGTGTTATAATATTCAACGTTGTTTGGAGAAAGTGTGAAGAGGAGCAGGGTAATAATGCATAGGAGACAAAGTACAACTTGTCAAGTGCTTCTTTAACTGTAACGAGTATTATTGTTAAAATGAGATAGAATGTTTATTATATTGTGTATATGAGTTAGAAGGCTTGTAAGTTTTACGAATAATTTGTTGACTATGATCTTATTCGTCCTCATATTATTGTTAAACATTTGTTTTAGAAGTACTTATTATCTTCAGATGATGAAAATTTATTTACTTTTTTTATCTAGTAATAAAGACATATTACAAAGTTGCACACAACATAATCAATTTTGCTTTTAATAACTTGACTTTGTGAACCTCCACATCAGCGACGAATTGTTTTCACTTTTATTTATTTGTGTTCACCTTTGTTTTCCATCACTTCCTTAGCTATTTAAATTTCTTTTATTTTTACTCATCCTCAATATGAAGCATTAAAAGTAAGATAAATATCAACTTTCTATGTATGCGCTAAACCAAAAATCATACAAATGAAGAAGAATACTTTTCATCACATTGCAAGTAAGTTACACTTTCCCACTATTGACAAACATTACCTTTTACGATCAGTTAAAAATCGAAAAGTAAATCTTTTTTAACCGACAAAACCTCAAAGATCCAATACCAATCACACTTCTTTGTTTGTTGAAACTCTTTGCACCAGCCCTATCGAAACTGCATAAATGTCCCGCACTAACGATAAATTTCTTTCTGCTTTTGCTGTTACAGAACTGCTCTACTGTAGTCTATTACCACGTGAGGTATGGCGTGAGTGTAAGATCAGCCGCTGCTGTCTGAAATGTGGCAAAGTCTTCAGTGACTGGCGCAGCTTGAAGAAGCACATGAACTACTTCTGCCAGGTGGAGCCACTCTTCCAGTGTCCCTACTGTACGCATCGAGCGCGCATGAACACCCTACTGAAGTATCATATCAACAAGGAGCACAGAAACAAGAGTGATATCGTTTTCGAAGAGCAGCCGTTGGAGGACGTGAAGAACTTATTCGTATGAACTAGACTCAACATTGACAACTGACCGCGTGATATTGTGAATTGAGGGACGATTAATTATAGAGAATGTCAAGTGGAAAATTGTATGATAAATACAGATGAATTGTAATTTACAAAATGTTAGTGACTTTCGCGGGAAGTTTAGTCTGAGCTCGTAGAATGAGTTATGATTTGTTCAGTTTGATAGATTTCTTAGCAACATTATGCTGTGTTTGCATGTATATAATGTTTAGTAAAAACACAAGAAAACTAGTCAAATGAAAGTACATTTTCGGAGATGTGAAACTTGTTCGATATTTGACCAGTATAAAAATAAATCGTATAATGATTACGATGACTGACCATGAAAATAATGGAACACTTAATTTGGTTTTCTATAAGAAAATGAAATTCTTACATTAAATTTAGGCTAGTATTCTCTTCAACTAAATTAAAGTGGCCTTGCAGTAAGATTAAGATTATTGTAAATATGCGATTAATCTATTGATAAATGCAAGGTTAATTAAAAAATTTTAATTACAGCGTAATAAATTTTCACTTTCAACTTAATTACGAATGTAACCAAATGCAATCGATTGCTTCAATTAATGTGATGGAAGACTGGTTTATTTAATTTATTTTAACATATTCTTCGTGAAATGTACAGTGAAATTCTGTTGAATAAACTTTTATCTAATAACAAGTAGACATCATTTCATTATCGTGAAAAGATTGTAAACTCCGAAACCATATACTCGAAGGAAAATCAAATTTACAATGATTCTTTTTCCAGAAAGTGGTAACAATCACCGTAATTTTCAACTCAAATGAACAGGTACTATCTTCTTTTTCTCCTTCCCTGCGCAATCACCACTTTTTCGCACGACCATCACACTTGAATTCCATATATCGATGCTCTCCGCTTCTTCTCGAGCAGGCCCCATCACTCTTACCACCTCTATCGACAATTCACAATCATCCTTACTATCTGTCCAAAAGTAACCCGTGGCCTTGAATCTTTGTTTCAGACCTAGACGAGGATCCATTGGCGATGAAACAACCCCGAGTGATCCAACAGTGGAGTGGCAACAGTGGCAAACCTGGTATGTACTGCTGCAGCGCTTGCGACTATCGCAGTGCTTACAAGACCAATGCTGACCGACATATACGTAACGTGCACGGCAGTTTTTGTACGAGATACAAGTGTCCATTGTGTGATTTTCTCAGCAAGTACAAGTCCTGCGTTGATCGTCATCTCAAGTCTTTTCACAAGGCTACGATTCAGAAGATGTGAGCGATGATTTGGCGCGACGAGAAAGTTGCGTAGAAGTTATCTGATTGTTATATATACGGTAAAAAATAACGTAGACAGAATTACTGGGTGTTATGATTGATTAATTATTTTCGCCCTGGATTGATCTTACTAATATAGTGAATCAATCGGAGTTTGGAGATGAAAGATTTTAAAATAAAAGAAACAAAATAATTTCTTTTTGCTTTTTAAGCAAGCTTCCCTTGACTTCGGTTGCCAAGAATGTTTAAACGCGAATATTTACAACCTATTTTGTACAATTTTTACTATTTTAATTGATAAATGTAATAGACTTTATTTCTAGCGTAAGAAAACTAAGGTAATTTTTTCTACGTAATTTGTTTCAACGCAGTTGTCATTGTGATAAGAGTAATGCAGCTCAAAAGTAAAATTTATCTCTTGAAGCGTTGTTAAGTGTTAATAATATTTTGACTTACGCGAAAAATTCCTAGTAAATCGACAACTGCGACAACAAGATAAACTTAATTTACTCTTATGGATAAGTCGTATAGATTATACAGTTTATATTAGTTGTCTACTCAAAACCAATAGAATTGATTGTTTAAAATCTCTGTTACGAAGCGAGATTGCAATTTGCATAGTGTTATAGATTAAAAATTTTGTATAATGTAAAAATTATTATAATTATATTCATTCCATTTACTATATTTTAACGTTACATTTTTTACGATTGATACCTTTAAGAAATCTTTTACATTGTTTGTTAATATAGAATATATACTGAAAATATATTTATTTGTTCATGATCAAAGTAGTGTATTCTGATGGATAAACGTGGTACGTTGGAAGTTTTTTTAATTATGTGCATTTGTATATAACGATCTCAACGAAATGTAGACGAACTTTGTAACGTTGATACCTTTTAATAAAAAAGAAAGATGTATATTACAAAAATAAAATTTCTTCACTTTTCATTGCAACCACTTTCAATGCGATTACTCTTCAAAACAAAAATGACCAATCATCCCTATAATCTGAACACTGTAACTATTAAAACACACACGATAATAATTGTAAGTAGTGCTAAATAGAAAAAAAAATACAGATTATCTCCTGGTATAACTTGTTCAGCCAATCCCCTCATCTGCTCGGCTTTCTCCATCGCCACAACTAACATCTCTCGTCTTCATTTTCTGTTTCAGCCTCCGTCTGGCTAGAGGACCCGTTACTAATATCCAATAACTGGTCACAATCGGAGTTGAGGCCTCAACTACGGCCGACGCAAGTACAGCAACAACATGTCTGTACGGTATGCGGCAAGATTTACGCGGTAGCGCGTTCGCTTTGGCGTCACCGCAAGTTCGAGTGCATCAACTCCAAACCCAATCTGATGTGTGACTTATGTAGTTACGAAACACCTCATAAGTGGTCGATGGATAACCACAAAAACAAGCGTCACGGTGTTGGACGCTCGAGGAAGTGAACGAGAATTTTGGTTTGGGTAGATTTTGGTAGAAGAAAATTATAGGATGATTCGTAGACGACGCAGGATGTTGACTTTTGAAGCAAACAACAATACTTATGTTGTTTATGAGGGAAAGACTTTGTATGGATTTTCCTATTGTTTATAGATATATAGAGACAATTTTATATTTATTTTTTTATTTTTTTTAATACCATCTTATTTCTGCTCCCATGTGAATGTGATTTTAATATGCTTTTGATGTATAGTTTACGGATTGTGATATAAATACCAGTAACATGTATTCGATCACCTGGCAAAGCTGAAATGAACGCCTAGCGAAAACCTGCAGTTCTCTGTCTTAAGTAATGATCCGGCTGAAATGACTAATCGAAGATTGTGTATGACTTAAATTTCTGTATCGCAAGCTAGTATGAAAAATTCACTTTTTTGGTCAATCAGATTGTGAGTGTATAAGTCAAAGTACATACAGTATGGACAGAGAGAAAGAGAGAGAAAGGAAGAGAGAGTGAGACATGTTTTTTTTTATCTAAAATAAGCGACATCATAATTTTTTTACTAATGTATTGTTCATTATAATTATAAGTGTAAAATATAGATACGACTTAATTAGTTTAAGTTAATAGCAGCTAATTATTTGAAACGAATTTTGATTTTGTAAACAGCTTTGTATTTATTAAGGAAATCTAAAGTATATATTTTTAATAGATGTGATTCATTTCTTTTCACACAACCCTTTCCTTTCTTAAGCGTATACACATAAGTCATGCTTGTTTACCACATATATGTTTTTCAAATTATTTAGGAGAGTAGTGTAGAACTAAAAGTAATTAGATTAACATTAACAATCCGCTAAAAATACCTCGAATAATGAACCTTCATTTCAAGTAAGACAACAAAATCTTCACTACTAAATTTACTAAACCTATAGTAAACAGCAGTATACGTAATACTTCTACAATTTATACATAACCGTTTTATCAAAATTTTTAAGTACATACTCTTCTGTGAAACGCTTTCATAAACTATCTTTAACACAGTAGTGCAAAACCGAATCTTATTCGATCGAACTCGAGCCGATAGCCTCGTCGTCTTTTCAGTGCTTACGTATTGTCGCTTTTCCAAAGTACTATGTACGCGGGTACGAAAGGGGTACACCATCGTATAGCGATTATTTAGTCAGACCTCATCCTGTAACATCAATTTCTGTGTTCGCAGCCTACCGCAAGACCTACTCGGGTGAACAGATGCTTGGCTACACGTGCACCAAGTGCAGCAAGTTTTACAAGATGTGGAGCAACTACCTGAAGCATAAATGCGAAGCGCCTGAATTCAAGTGTCTCATGTGTCCGTTTGCTGCCTTCAAAGCCTTCATTCTTCATGCCCACCAGATCGAGCAACACTTTTCTCGTCATACTCATTCGCATCAGGGAAACAAGTAGACTTAAATAGCCTCTAGCTATATAACGAGATTTAGTCTGTCTCATCCTGTTCTTAGTTTATTTTATTATTGTCAGCTTTTGAATCTTTAATGAGGGTTCAATCGAAACTATTTTTTATTGCCATGTAGAGAACAGCAGTATAAGTGCCTAAATGACATTCATCTGTCGCAATTCATTGAGAAAAAGCATTATGTATATGCAGCACTTTTAGATAAAAAAGAAACAAAAATTGATTGGAGAAATTTTCTAATCAGAAACTGTGATAAAACGTTGACATTTCGACTGAAATATGTAAAATGTGATATTTAAAAAAAATCAGTATTGGTATTCTATGTTACTGAAATTAGTTTTGAATTAATTTACGAAATTTTAAAATGTCAATGCACAAAAATTACATGATTGCACTCAATTTAATTTTACTTATACTCAGCATTATTTAGCTATATTATAATTATTTGCTTGATTTTTTTTTAAACTAAATCGGCGTATACTTCTTATATTTTAAGTAATTTGTACTTCCTAGTAGTAATAATTGTGTATCCTAAGAAAGCCACTTCATATTAATAATAAAAAATTGATATATAATTTATCACTATTTTTTGTTTATTTATTTGAATTATAATAAAGTTCAATTCTTCTTCGAATAAAAAATATAATTAAATGTCTTTTTTACAGAGTTTTTCAATACACAGCTGTAATATGAACTGTATAAATTATCCTTATTACATTATAATAACTTTAACTTTTCACTTTCAGGTTATTGGACAACATTACCTAAACCAATCATGAAAATGAACTTCGAATCATTTTTCCAATTAAACTTGGAGGGACCTGATGTATTTAATTCACATAGCTATGAAAACGTTTGACCACCATCAACTTAGCGTATTGACAGATGTACAGCTCTACAATGTAACATTATTGCATTTCAATAAAGTTCCAGTAAAACAAAACCCTAACACAGCAAAAACGCGCGCGCCCATGTAGATATTGGATTGAAAAATAACATCTCGCGTAAACAAATAACCACCAGTACCACATCACTATCGAACACTACTTCATCTTGTGACTTACATCTTTTTGCAGATCTCTGGCAGCAGTCTACATCCTCCTCCATATCTTCGACCTATGAACAACAGTGTCAGCAGCAGCCACAACAACGACAACAACAGCAGACAAAAAACAGAAAATTGGCTCAGTTTAAGTGTCCAAATTGTGGCCGCATGTACGTCCGTATGTCCTGCATGAAACGTCATCTGAAGGTCGAATGTGGCCAGCTGCCTAAGTACCAGTGCCAAATCTGCAAGGGTTGGTTCAAATATAAGCACAATCTCTCGGCTCACATGGAACTTCACTACTCCGAGCCCAAATTCCCATGTCCGGTCTGTCCCAAAAAGTTCTATCGGCGCGACAAGCTCGTCGATCACAAGAAGAAGGCCCACGGAGGAGTGAAACTGGAGATCGTTTGAGACATAACAAAGTCTTAATTTTACACGGCAATTCTTTGTGCCTGCGATTATGCGTGTAATATATGTATGAGCATGTGTGTGTGTTGACTTATATGTAGATTGTTCCTCAAGTTGACTGAAGTATAGAAGAGACTAATAATTGTCTTTTATCTGGCAGATATACATTATTTTATGAGGCAATGTTAGTAAGACTTATTGCGCTATATTGTGATATGGCGGAGTTTAACTCAGGGGATAAGCTTTTTCAAAAAGTTCTATCCTAATTTTTCAATGACAGAGAGCAAGCTCGAAGCCCAGGGTTAATGGTTTGAATCCTAAAATTTTAACAAAAACCCTGAACCGTAGGAGGGCACTGTCCTATAGTTAGTATCACATTTTCTGTCTTGACTTTTTCTGTGCTGTTCCCTCAACTCCCTAAATAAAAACTCAGTGAGTGTTTTTATCAGGCTTTACTTTTCCTATTTCTATCTTAGATTTCCTATTCTAATCTATAAATATTATTTTTTTTTTGCATTATCCTCTTCCACCTTTTCTTCATTTTCTTTTATTTCTATTCTTCCTTTAATGTCTGTCCGTTTTGATGATCCATATTAAGTAACTCCTTTATTTCTAATTATTCTTGATCTTCGTCTTTCCGTTTCTTTTCTAGTCTTTCAAACTCCGATACGTATCTGCGATTCCCATGGTTTATTCCCATTTTAAATCTCTAAGCAAATCCTGCACTGCACATTTTTAAACCTCTTCTTTCCTTCTTTGCTGCACTTGTTACCTACTCTGATCCTTGTTCTTTCTCTCGCTCTCTCTCTCGCTCTTTCTCCAGTACACCCCTTCTGTTATTCCGGCAATTAGTCCTTATAACTTCCAGTATTTCCATGCTTTTATTCTTCCCCGGTCTTCTTAAGACTCTTGTATTGTTTGGTTTCAAATCAAATCCCTTTGATTTGCTATTGGCGTTAGTATATTTTATAATATGACTAGTTGGTCTATACTAATTATAGATAAAATAAAATAAGTTTGAAATTTAGTTTTGATAAATATATTCAATAAATTTTTGTTATGATGTATCCGTAAATTCTACCGAATAATTATTATTCTAAACATCAATGAATTAAAAGCTTTTATAGAATAGTTTATCATTTCTAAAACCAAATTATCTCTAATCATTAACAATTAGTTTAGCAATTTAATATCCTGAACAATCAAGATACCCTTCTGATAAAAAATCATTGTTGACATTAGAATATATAATAAGTACCAAGACTGTAAAATATAATATCGGCAACGTATTTATTACGATAAAAATATTAAATTTCAAAAATGGATAAAAACATATTTTATTAAACTGACTTAATCTGTATAGATATTATTAACATCTAATGATATTATATTCTTATATTAATAAATAACGATTTTAGAATTGTTAGGATCTATTATAAATTATTTAATACAAATACAACAACTACAATTATACTTTTATCATTAAATACAATAACAAATTAAAAAATATTATTACGTTGCTTCAATAAGCTCTGCGATTTTTGTAATTACTGAAAATAATATAATTATACAGTAAATGCGGAAACCTTTGATTTAACATAACGCCAAAATTTCTTATAACGTTTATATTTAACAAATAGGTATATTAATAAAATACTGATATATCTTTTGTAAGAATAGTTTTTTTTTACCAGACCACAAACAACTACGTTTCTAAATTAATATTTTTTTGTTCGTTAACAAATTTCTAGTTAATAATTTACGGTTACTTTCGCAATCCTACCACAAATTATTGAAAAATTAACTTTTATTTAATCTTTTTCAGAATTAATAAGACAAAACTTTATTATAATATATTTTTATATAACAGTTATTATTAGAAAATTTTGGAATGAAATAAATTGACTTTTGAGTCTTCATATGTATAAGTAAGTAAAAACTATTATATATGTTCTGAATCAGTGAAAAGCAATATTATTGTTACTAACCACCTAAAAACTTTTTTTTTCAGGTTTCTACTTCAAAGAGATACAGTTTTCGCCACGAATTTTACTTCCTATTACTATCTCAAGTATTAACAAGATTAAAATACCCATTAAATTTTTTTTTCATCAATTTGGAAATCGTATAAGGCTTAATTATTCCACATTTATCAAGAAACTTATATTTAGATTTTTTAATTCAAAACAATTATTTTATATTTTTTTTAATAAAATTGTAAAGAAGAATCAAATTGAGGCAGAAAAAATCACCAAACAATAAATCTTATTGCAATATTTTTTTATATTTATTTACTATCCAATATTATCCCATAGTTTAATAGTTTTATTTTAAATTGAATCTTTTTTTAGTTGAAACTATTAAAAGAAAAATCTTTGTTGTAATTATTTTCTCATCAAGCACAATTGTTACTAATTATTTATCTTTGCTTTTATTAATACTTATTTATACGTCATTTCCGCATGCACATTATTTAGTAAAAGCTATTTATTATGATTTGTCAATGCTTTAAACCATTAATGAAAGTAATTTTTTTAGTTACAATAATAATTACAGTTTTGTTCACATATTTCTCTTTTTAAATAGTAAATAATGCTTTTTTTATTTGCATACAAGATTTTCAAGTATCGCTTAAAACCTTAAAAAAAAAACAACAAGCTGCTATAAATTTCCGAATAGCCTTATATTTTTCACTCTACATTTAGCCAAAGCAATCTGTAAATCTTTCGGTAACTTTCTTACAAAGCCTGAAAGCCGCTTGACTTCTCTCAAATTCACTAACGAATGGCTCCCAAGTAAAGAATAGATAATATACAATATAGCAATCTCTCCCTTTTCTTCCTCTTTTTTTCTCTTTTTCTGCAGCCGATATAATCCTCTGGAACGAGACGCTTCGTAGTTAAAAAAAAAAAACGACCAAAACCAGACAGACTGTCGCTGCCCGCGCGCTAACCCCAATATAACCACCTCCCACGACTGTTCTGTTACAGCTGAGGATCTAAGCATAGCATCGAGATTGAAGTGGGCTGAAGCCTGGCAGAAGCTAGCCGAGAACGTACCTTCCATCATGTGGCGTTCTGGTATGTCACTCACAGCCAAGAGCCTCATGGGCTTTGAATCGCCAAGTCATAGTTTCACCACCAACGAAGGCTTCAGCTGTTCTGCCTGCGGTCGCGTCTATAAGCTGAAAAGCAGTCTGAGGAACCATCAGAAATGGGAATGTGGTAAAGAACCGCAGTTCCAGTGTCCCCACTGCGTCTATCGGGCCAAGCAGAAGATGCACATATCTCGACACATGGAACGCATGCACAAGGAAAAATTATGCAAGCAGGAGATGGTGTAACTCTGTCGAGGAGTCAGATGAACGACATTTTTTTTTATGAATTCTGGGTGATTTTTATGCGATGTGTGGGAAATAGATACTTTTGAAATCGAAGTAGACATCTTTTATTTTATAATTAAAGGATTTGGAAGGTTTATTTTTGCTCTTGGACAACGATTTGGGTGTTAAAATTATTTCTGCAAATATAAATTAAAAAATCCAAACAGTTCGTGAAATTTTTCAAAAGTAATCGCTGGCGAAGCTACCAATCTTAATCACGAACGTTCATGCACATCTCTCTTTGAATATTCTGATATTTATGCTTACAGCTTATCTGTATTGTTAAGATAGATTAGTTTTACGGCATTAAGGAATGCACAGTCGATACTGAGACATTAAAAATCTCGCTCAGGGCTCAAACTATCAAGATGGCAAATTGAACAAAGCGGCAGTTTAGCCTCTAATTTTGCGCTGAAATAATTATTCCAATTTGCATTACTTAGGGTAAAACTGAAGAACAGTATAGAAAGAGGGGGGGGGGGGGAGAAGATACGCGCGAGTAAAATTTTCTGTGAAAGCAATGAACTGGTGCAATGGTCTTTCGGAATACCTTTTTGGGCACGTGATGGATGCGAACGATATGTGAAATTAACTGTGATAAATCGCTTAAACACAAGCGAGACAAGAAGAATGCATTTTCAGAGGCAACGAGTCCTCCTCAAATTTTTGGCCAGGCTGTTAATTGATATGCGCGTGAATTGGGCGTAATGCTGTTTGAATGATATTTCGCGTTTTTTTAAAAATCTTTTTTCAATATTTCGTGGCGTAAGTTAGATTACTTTATCTGTAACAGTACGTATCGAGATCGATCTTTAGATTGCAAATCAAATCGATTGCTCTTACTTTGTTTAAAATACAAAGGCCTCAGGATAGAATGCGCAGAGCCCGGATAACCCGGGTGAACTCTTCCATAGCAACCATTCTGGTCACACTGGTTCCATAATTTTTTAAACAAACGAACGTTGCCGTGCGCGCACGATTCCGTTGGCTGGTGCACTGCAAACAATGACTGAACGGAAACGTACATCACACCCAAGTGTACAATACACGTAATAGGTTATGAAATACTATATATACTCTACGTCAACTCAAATGTGTATGATATTTCCATTGTACATATATATAGCTCAGTATCATTTATTTATATATTTATTTATTGTTCCTCGGTATTGATTATTTTATTTTATTCTATTTTAATTATATCGACCAAGACTCTTCTACACATTTTTTTCAAGACTGATCACAAATTAAGAAATAGTTTTATCAACAATAACACATTCCACTTTTCCCTAAAGTAATTTTAACTAAATATAATATGGATGTATTAAGTATTAATGATATAATCTACATTGTCCATAAATTTCAAACATCCCATAATCTCGACTTCTTCCATAGTTGTAAGATTGCTTCAACAGTGATCTCCTGAAATAGTAAATATTTTATTTATTTTTATTTGAAGTTCATTATGAAAATCCATTACACGATGACCTCGTGAACACGTGCTGTTCTTTTAATTTACATTCCATTGTACAAAATGCTAATACTAACAATACATTGCCAAATAAAGCGCGAAAAGCAATATACAACACACCGTCAAATACTCGTTCCCGATATTCCTATTATATGCCAAGCCAACAGTGCGTCGCGGCCGTTCGACTTTTTATGAAACATAGCTAATATTTATAGATATCATTCAAATTATAAAAATAATAATAATAATTATAATTATAAAGAGTCCATAGTAATAGAAGATGCTAAACACTAGATTTTTATTAAATATTTTTATCTAGAAGCTCTGCATAAGTTAGGTTTTATTTTTAGGCGATTCTGTGAATCGAGGCTACAAACTTTTACTGTTAATAATCATAGTTCACGACATATATTTACACTAAAGTAACTGGTGAACAATTTTCAGTTGTTGCGATGGATTGATAGTAATTGAAGATTTGTACTAAAAGATCAATTGATCCGTCAATATAAAAATGTCCGGTTTGAATAAACATTAATGAAAAGATATAAAACCTACATTTTTAAAAATATATACTAATTCTAAGATTAATATTAAGGAAAGTAATTATCTGAAAAACTAAAAATAAATTAGTGCTCTAAGGAAACTATATAAAAAAAATTAGCTAATTTTATTAATTCATTAGAATGTATCCACTTTATGATAAATATACAGTGCCTCGTAAAAATTACAAATTTTGAAAAACCAAAAGCATAAAGAATAAATATGTACACAAGTAAAATAAAAAGTATAAAATAAAATCTTCGCTTATTAAACAAAAACAGGGATTTAATTAAAAGATACTTTTGAAACGATTACTTTAACAATTATTCTCGGTATTCGGAATGTATGGAAATATCAAAAAAGTATGACTAAAAAGTTCTACAAATATTTAATAATAACTTTTTTTTGAAATATTTTGTGCATAAATAATTGTATTGATTAATTTTTATCTATTCATTGACAGATTTTAAAAGAATTTATAGTACAATTTAATTTGTATTTCTAATTCATTGTATTTATTTTTTTCATGACATTTTACAGTATCATTTGAAGTATTAATATTAATGAGTTTAAAAGAAGTCCTTAAAATTTTTTATATGCATGAAAGTATTAATTTTTATTTGAAACATACTAATAAATTTACTGACAATGTTAAATTTGATTCGTAGGCTTGTTCAATAAAAGCACTTTCTTCATTTTAATGTATTATATTCATATAATAAAATTTTCGCATTCAACTTATCATTACTTAGCAAAGAAGACAAATTTCACGATAAGTTATAATATCTAAAAAAATTAATTCAAACTTCTTACTAAATATTAAAAGCGCTTAAAAAATATACATTTTATACTAGATTATATCGATTTATCGCTCTCGACTTCATATAATAAAAGTCTGAAATTTAGATATTTAAACATTGAAGCTATCAAGATGTTATTGTCGAACAAATATTTATATACCAACAATTGCAGTTTAGTATCTTTTATATACAGCAATTTTAAAGTTATTCACGGTAGGGAAGATACTGTAAAATAAAAATTCTAAAATAAATATAACATTTTCGCCATGACATTGATTGTTAAAAAGAAAACAGAAAATTTATTGATTTATATAGTATCAAATAAAATCTTTAAAATTTCTTAAAACCTTTTAAAAAAATTTTCCTGTTCTAAATATTTAATTTGAACGTATAGAAAAAATGAATTGTGACAAAAACAAATACATTCTATATTTTTGACTTTATTATTTTTAAATTAACACAGATAAAACAAATCTTAGCGTTGATCGTTAAAAAAATATTTTATAAATTGTTCCAAACGGAAAATTTATTGAATAGATAAAATGAATAGATAAAAACTATTAAAAAAATACTAAAAACTTTCGATTTCGCACATAAACCAAATAAGAGCTTTGTATTTTTAGATTTAAGTATTTAGTGTTAAACAACAATAATTAACCATACATCATACTCGTTTTGCATAATGAGAAATTACTTGAATATGAACTATTTGAAAAGAGAAATCGAATGTACTTCGCTCTCAACGAATATCGCTAATACTGATAAACTGTGAAAACGAAGATCGAAAAGAGCCTTGTGTTATGTGCCTTTGTGTATACTGGTTAAACATTAGTCTAAGAAAAAGGCACTGAGAAAGTTTCACTGAAGTTAACACATTTTGTCAACATATAGATTGCAGGCTAATGAGTAAGATCTTTTTCTATAAAATTTTAAAAAGGGTTGTTTTTTTTTAATTTCTTATGAAAATAATAATTTATTGGCAACGTTAATACCCTCGACGTTTTATAAAGTTGATTATATCTTAGCTATACACAAAAATAGAAAAATATTCTTTGCAAAATGAATGATAAAACTGTCTCTATTTTACTTCGCTGGTAGTCGTATTTAAATGCGTTCCTTTTAAGTTTTTCATAATATTTTTCAAAACAAAACGATTAATTTATAGACAGTTACATCATAAAATTTGTACTGATCAGCGCCAAAGAAAAATTCTGCACTCTGTATGACACCAATTTTGTTCGCTATTAATCCAACATTTGAAGATAATATTTTTAATCAATTTCTTTACTAAATTTTATTAAAGAATGGAATCAGCTTTATAATCTATATAAGCTTGCTATAATTAATAGCATTAATTTATGCAATGCATTTGCTTGTATGAATTATTCAAAACATTAAATATGCTTGGACAAGTAATATTTTTTTTACAAAGAAAAGTTAAAAATTTTAATGGTCTCTTAAATATAATTTATTACAGCAACTTTTACTATTTTATTAATACGATTATTTTACAAACTTATTTTTGATAACTCTGCTACATCCTTTTACAAAGTTTTTGTTATCATTAAAACTCTGTAATTTAACTATTATTTTCATAGTTTATATTAACAGTGCTTTATTATGTGTATTTATTTTACATATTTATTTGAAAAAGGGACGCACACAAAATCTTCGAAAGTTCTAATTTTTTTATACAATATGTATAGCGTCTAAATTTTAATCTATTTTTTAAATGTTTTTTTTTTTAGAAAATAAATGCATTAATATTAGATGCAATTTTATAACACTTCGAATCTATTCGCTTAGATATTTTTTTGTAAAATTGTAGATGTTGGTTTGTACTCTATTTAAAATAATAAAATAAAGCCTTAAAAAATAAATGTATTTTTTTTATTTTTACCATTTATGCAATAATCATATAGGCTTACATTTTTTCAATTGTGTTGTATTTTTCGTAAAACTAATTGAGTTATATTTTTCAGGTAATTGAAATCTCACCAGGAGCGTACTGTAACTACAGCTGTGAAATACTCAACCATAAAATAATGTATTAAACTATCAGTATTTTTAGAACTCATTCAAGTTTTTTTAATTTCAAATACATAAGTATTCATCAAATGGCATTTTTTCTTTATCATCTATTTAACTTTTACCTCATGCATTCCTATACAAATTCTTGTCGACAACAAAACATACTCCCTGCTCTCTTCTTATAATATTTTATTTGTCAGATAATACAAATACACTTTTAACGCATATAACAACTTATTTGTATCATTAAAATTGATTATAAATCTTGTTACACGTGCAAAGTCATTGAAACGAAAGAGAACCGTTTTGACAGTTATGATTTACTGTACTAATCCAATATTTTTCTCTTTTCAGATCCTCTTCTTTTCATTCCACTTCCTCCAGAACTTGCGCCTGTAAAATACGTGTACAATTGTCCGAAATGTGGGAAAATTTATTCGAGAAAGGACACTTTGTACCGACATATGAAAATCGAGTGTGGACAACCACCCCGACACGAGTGTTCGTACTGCAGGAAAACCTTTCATCAAAAGTCAAATTACACGCGTCATTCTCGAAAATGCTCGACGTTTAATCGAACGTTCAAATAGTTATTAAAACTATTCAAGGAATTACTTGTATTATGTTTAAACTTCAGTTATAGTAATTTAAATAATAAATTTGTTGAGTTTTTGTTACATTTATAAAAAATGATATAGTATTATTTCTATGTTAATAAATAACTGAACAAAATATAAATATGAAAAATAATGTTTTAACTTCAAAATAATATTTATTAGTTTTTCAGCCGCTTTGAAAGTGTTCAAATAATTCTTTTATTTTTGTAAACGAACTATTAAGTATTAGTACATTAGTAGTAATGTATTTTATATGAACGTTATTATGTATGTACATAATTATAGGTGAAAAATAAAAAAATTTATATAATAAATATCTTTTTCAATTAAATTCAATATCATTATCGGATACCAATGAAATCTATGATTTCTACCTGAAGATCATCATGCTGATTGATCCGGAAGTCACCAAAAATCTTAAAAGGTATTTTTCTGTACCTCTACTTAAATAAATTTGTTTAAAAATCTATAAATCCAATTTTTGTCATCCATTATTATTCCAGGTCTGTGAGACATCAAAAAACATCTATGAGAAGGTATAAAATCAATAATCACACAACATAATACTAACCATTTTACTCTGTTTTCAGATCTGCTACGAAGAATGCAACAGGATGAATAGGAAAAGACCTTTCTATCTTAAATAAAAGAAAATCTGAAGAAATCATTTTCAAGACATTTCACGCCATTGAAACATTATTTTCCAATAATTAAACAAAAACTTTGAGCTAACAGAAAATTTATTTCTGTAGTATGGTTTGATCTACTTTAAAGCTTGTTATACATATATTTCAACGACAACATCCAAAGAGATGGACTTACCATAAAAGGATTACCAAAATTTGCATTATTGACAAAAACACATTGACAGGAAAATAATTTAAAGTTTTTAATTGCAATTTCTAAAAGAAATTTTTATTACTACCGTTTAAAAACTTACGATTCTAAATAAATAGTGAAACATAGGTTTTGAATAATTAATTTTAATATTAAACTGATTATTTAGTATAGTATATAGTTGTAGCACAAAATTTTATCTTATAAAGGAAATGTAATTATCATGATAATAAACTGCCAGCGAAGTGAGAAGATAGAGTATTTTTATCTCAAAATACTGGTTATTTATGTATTAACAATGTATTATTAAAATAAATACTTTCTACTGTACTGTTATATGTTATGTTATTATTAAATTATATACTTTTTAACAACAAAATAAAATAAAAATTCTAGAAGAAAGTCGACAACTGAAGATTTATTAACGTTTCTACTAATCTCTATTTTTTTAACTACTCTGAAGATAATAGCTTTTTCGTTGATTGGTGAGTCTTTAGTTTAAAGGAAAGGTGTAAAACAAAACTAAATTTTATTTTTTTTTTTTTTTTTTTTCATTGTTCATTCAAAATCTTTAGTAAAGCATCTCGTTCATGAGAATATTAACAACCCCCGCCAAAATCGTTTTTATAATGGATGAATAATTATTTAATTTAACCTTTGTAGACTTATCTATCGTTTCAAAAGCTTAATGCAGCCCATTACTTTTGCTCTTTTTCTTTATCTTTTTTTCTTTCTCTTTTTCACGAAGAAAAATAAATTGTCATAACGGCGTAAGACTTCGATTATGATATTCAGTTTTGTCGATTTTATGAAATGCTCTTTGATAATTTAAACTAGAAAACAAATTCTTAGTACACTTAACAAATAGGTTTTCACGAACCTTTATTAAAAAAACATATAATCGCAGTCAGAAACGCGTATATAAGATTTATTAAACTTATAATACACCGACAGTTTCTTTTTCTCCTCGTGAATTTACGCGTGCAAAAAATATTGTTTGAGTTTATAGTTCAATAGCTGGACATTTCCTTCTGTTTTTTGCCTGTGCAGACTGCCGTTCAAATTCTTCCTCAACGAGTAAACGCTGGCGGTGCTACGATTGTGACAGAGCGTTTCAGTGGAAAAGTAGCCTGACCCGTCATGGACTCGAGTGTGGCAAGGAACCGCGTTACAAATGTCCGCACTGTGACTACCGCACCCATCAGAAATGCAATTTTCTGCGACACTATCGTAAACGTCACAACAAGGTCATGAGGGATGATGCTGTCATGGTTCATCGTATCGTCAGTCCCGTCAATCCACTAATACCACAATTGCAACTTCGTGAAAGTAACGTACCTTTTTCAAGATGAAGATTACAACACTGAAGATCTTGCAGCACTGAAGATACTGCGATACTGAAGATACTGCGACACTGAAGATTCCGAGACACTGAAGTTATGCGGCACTGAAGATATTGCGGCACTGAAGATATTGCGACACTGAAGATATTGCGACACTGAAGATATTCCGACACTGAAGATATTGCGACACTGAAGATGTTGCATAACTGAAGATGTTGCGTCTCTGAGACTGTTGCGACACTAAAGATGTTGCGACACTAAAGATGTTGCGACACTGAAGATATTGTGACACTAAAGATGGCGCAACACTGAAGTTATTGCGACAGTAAAGGCAAGAGTAGGTGTTAAGTAAATCGTTGAATATTTGTCAGATAAATGTTTTTTATTTGTTTATTGCCCGGAAATACCGATAACTACAATTTTATTAAAATACATTTGGATGAAATGATTTAAGCAAACGGAATAGGTTTTACAGCTATATATTCTTAACAATGTATTAGTCATTTATGCTTATAAGCCATACAATAATATGTCATAGTACATACTGCAGCAATGGGGTATAATGGCACCGCCTATACTCTACACATTCACACTCTACACAGGGAGATTATTCTACACGGTCATACTCTACACAGATTTTCTCTACACGCACACACTCTACACAAGCTTTTTGGGGGAAATTTCTAAGCGAGCATACTTTACACAGTTATTTTCTTTACGATACATGTGCCTTAAGTAACCCTTTATTGCACGACGTAAGATTAGCGCCCGAGCGCAGCGGGATGTGAATATGAGAATGTACTATTATGAGAATATTCGATGAAGGAAAAAGAATAAATAATTGTGTAGAGTTACTTCGAAATCTTCACAAAAAGCTTATGTACAGGACATATTCGTAAAGAAAATAACTGTCTAGAGTATGCTCGCTTAGAAATTTCCCCCAAAAAGCTTGTGTAGAGTGTGTGCGTGTAGAGAAAATCTGTGTAGAGTATGCCCGTGTAGAATAACTTCCCTGTGTAGAGTGTGAATGTGTAGAGTATAGGCGGTGCCGGTATAATCGATTTACTCTTCTACGCAAGAACTGATACGAGACTGAAGTGGCATTTCTGTCGCGTTGTAAATTATGAAAGTTCTTATGTACAGAATTATAGATAAGCAATAAAAGTTGTTACAACAAATATATATATTTTTTTTTTAATTTAATATTGTCAATTAAATACGAATAAAATTGAGCACATTTCTAACTTGCGATTCGACATTTTCATCTAAAGATCATCAAGAAGATATTCATGGAAGATATTAATTTACGAAGTCACCAAAAGTCTTTAAAGGTATTTTTTATATCTATATTTTTAATAAATCTTTTTTAAAACTTTTAACTTAGAGGGCTTGGATTTGTAGTGTTCGACAATCCTTCACAAAATGCATCAAAAGGATATTTGTACCTAGGATTGATCATGGGTAAAGTATCATAGGAAGGTCGAGCCACAGTAACTTTCAGGCCCTCTAAAGGTCAACGGGATATCAACGTTCGGTGTTTGTATTGGAACTTAACAAACGTTCGATGTCAATGATGATTCGTAAATATTAAATATTCTATAAATATAAAGGACGATATGAAAAAAATGATAACTAGGTTGATCAAACTCATCAAAATTAATAAACCATCATAGTAATCATTTTACCATGTTTTCAGGACTGCTGTGAAGACTATTGTAGGAAGTGCAGAACAACATAACCTACCTGAAGTATAAAATTCTACTGAAATAAACAGTATTTTCAAGGTTGTCTGAAGGAAACTTCGTAGTACTAGCGATAAATCTACCTATCTGTCCAGTTACCTTATAATAGAAAGACAATTACAAAGTCAAATATTTAGTACAAATATTTTTATAGTAACAAGAAAGGAAACGGTATTTTTATAAGAATATTACATCTCTGCTAGAAATCATCCATTTTTATCTTATTTAAAAAACGATTTTTAGAGCATTTTCTAGTCTTGTTATGGTGAACTGATCAAAATTACTATAAAATTATTTTACCAATCGTACAAAAAAAATGAACGATTTCCAGAAGGGATGATTCTATATTATTTATGAAAACATATTTATAAAAAAATAATTTTATAGTTAAATATTACAATGTACAGTATTATTACGAGTCAGAATTTACAAATAAATATACAAGTGAAGAACAGCCCGATAGAGAAATGGTACAGGGTTAGTCGACAGTGAGTCAACCTTTGAACCTTTTATTGTAACGACGGATGCTCTATTTGCTGAACTACCTATGCGTGTTTTTCTTTGAGTCGTCTTCATATTTATCTCGTTATATTGTAAAAGAGACATACGGTTCTGTAAGACAATCTTCAATTTCATACAGATTCAATTTACAGTATTATGTCTATTAATATTGCAATATCATGCACATAGAATCTTGTTTATATACGTTTCATACTGATAATGTATGTCAGTAAAATAAGGTAACGCGAAGTAATTCGGGCATCTTATTAATTTTATAGACACTTTCATATCCCCACTTTATGAGATCGTTAAAGTGCACAGTCTGCTAGTTTTATTATTTAGCTCCTAGCAAGATTAATTTTATTTTCCATGTATCGAGATTTTGTTTTGGCAGCGAATGTTGTATACGTTTGTACATTTTCGTCAATTGTACTTTGGAAAAAGAATCAGATACTCTTTGCGCAATCTGTCATCGGGTAAAATCAATATCCGTATCCTCAACTTTTCTTTTCGTAAAAAATGAGCAGTATTTTGATCAACATTTTTTTCTAGGCATCTTTACTGATACATACAGATTTAGATGGCCGAATTACAGGGAGTTATCTTATGAAAGTCAATCCTTATATTATTTATTACACGTATATTAACCATAGTATTATATGTTAGATAGTTTGTTAAATTTTTTATAAATTTTATACTTGTTAATTCTGTAAAAATGTTATTATATACAATTATTTTATTGCGTGTTTGAATGATTATGTTATAGAAAGATAATGTGTCAAAATTCTTAAGAATATTTTATCGTATCATTTTTCATCTCGATATTGTTTTTTAAATGAATTGTTAAGATTTAAAAATTCTGTGTTACTGTAATATTTTTTAATAAAATATACGCGTATATTTTGGAATACATATATATCTATAACACTTTTAATAATTTATGTAAATACATTTATTTCTGACTCTTCTATAATGGCCACTTTATTAATTTGAATAGCTGAAGGAAAGTAGCATTTTATTTCCTCTCCATACTTGATTCTCACAAATTAACTTTATATTCATAAAAAGTAATTTTTCGGTTTTTCTCTAGTATTATTTTTCATTGTTTTTCATTCACACAACTTTTAAAGTCATTACAGTGGCCACAGTTAAGTCGGAAATAAATTATTACATGAAAAATGGAGTAGTCGTAAGTATGACTTTACTCCCTTGTTTCACAATGTACTATTTTTATTCAATAGCTGCCATGATTCGTCTGATTTGCAAGAAGTGATTACCTCCAAGAGACAAATTTGTATAAGACTTGGAAAATTATTTTTTGGCATACAAAATTTAACTTTTACTATTTTTAGTTCGTTTTATAGGCCCTTTTTAACACAATATATGAATAATGATGAATTTGGAAAATGTAATAGTTAAATACGTTTGTTGGTATAGCTAACTTTGTTAACTGATAACTTTAAATTTAATCATCATTTTTATTAGGCCTAATGCAAATTTGAACTCTTCTTATCCATTTTCATTCGCTTAATTGAGAAGTTATAAATAATTGTTGAGGAAGTATTTTTCTACGTAAAGTAACTGATTTTTCTCACGAAAGCTTGTACCTTGCTAACGAGAGCATATGAAATAAAACTTTAATTGTATTTGTCTCAAAAAAGTTGTTGATATTGCAAAATATATGATTGTTTTTTAATGTTGCGTATGTGATGTAAAAGTTACTTCAGTAAAAATATAGATAGTACTTTTGCACGATTGTAAAGTAACGATAATAGTCACCCTTATTAACATTTTATTCTTTGTTTTTCAGCTGATAACGAGTATAAGTACCAATGCGCTCGATGTTTAAAAATCTACACACTTAAAGGGAACCTTATACGTCATCAGCGTCTCGAATGTGGAGTCGGGCGAAAATTTAAGTGTACGGTGTGTGCAAGAAACTTCAAACACAAGCATCATTTGCAGCAGCATATGACACGAGTGCACCAATGGCTGAAAGTTCCTGTGTGAATAAGACTCTTAAAATTGTAATTTTCTTTCTTTTTTTTTGTTTTTTTTTGTTTTCTACTTTTTGTATATTGTTAATCTTATAATTTTTGGTTTTTATCTTTGAAGATAAAAAGATTTCTAAAACAAATCATTATGTCAGTGATTGTAAAAAGACACTTGTATATAGTAGAATTATATAATAAATCTTTCAAAGTGAATAACGAAAAATTAGTTTATTATTGTATAACTAACATTACTGTAAGATGCATTTTATTTTAAAAGTTTTATACAAACAATGAAATCATTAGTTTTAAGTCTTGACAAAGTATTTAATTTTCATGCAAAGCTATCGTGTACAGTGGTATACCAACATTTGTTTTTCTATATACAATATATATATCATTTTCGTCACAATAATTCCAGATAAATAAATTTTATCAAATACAGTCAGAATTTTTATAAAGCAAATTTTTGTTGCCGGCCATACTTTAGAAGACCGGACTAGAAATGTCATTTACATTATACCACAATTATCTCTACATCAAAACTATAATATGATTTTATTGATAACCGTACTTTTCTAAACAAAGAATCATTCTTACTTGCCTATATTCAATCTGATATTACGACATCAATGAAACCGCGGCTACTACAAAATTCCAAGAACACTATTATTTTATTACTCAAGTCTTTCAATATTTTTGCTTCCTACTAATAAACCAGCACTATACGAATACTACTACCGTCACCATACTCACCGACAAACGATACTACACTTACAAAAAAAAAAGAAAATCGCGCGACAAATCATCACAGCGCGTATATATATATAGCCAAAAACACCTCGACATTGATAAAATCAAAAGTAATAAACAATACACTAACCTCACGCCTCCGTGCTTGCTTTATTTTTCTCATTACAGCGGCGAGCTGGACGGAACACGGACAGTTCATGTGCGAGCGTTGCCGCAAAGTGTACAAAACCCGAGGCTCCCTAACTCAGCATCAGAGACGTGAATGCGGCGTCGAGCGTCAATTCGCCTGCGTCATCTGTGGTAGCCGCTTCAAGCATAAGCATCATCTCAAGAAACATCTCAACCGGTTGCACTTTGTTTGAGCATCGTTAAGAAAATTAGCCAGTTCGGTCTTGCTATTGTATACCAAAAAAAAAGAAAGAGATGCAAGAAAACTATGTGAATAACTATCAATGAGCGCGTATGTAAATACGCGCGAAGCGTTAATTCTTTTTCATTGTTGTTGTTTTGCGTCTTGTCGTTGGATCGATGGGATTCGCGTGTATATATATATATAGACTAGAATCTTGAAGTTGCTGCAAGCTCTTACATACGATTTTGACCAAAACGCTTGTGTGTATCTTTATTACGAGATAATGCATTCGTTGGGTCTTTTTTTACGTTATACTGTACACATACTTCCAAATGTAAGATATTTTAGCGCGTATATACGTCAACGTTAATGCGTATTATAAGGCGTACATCATATGTAAATAATTAAACATTAACGAATTTATATACCAAAAATATATAAATCCTAATTTTTTTATAAAAAATTTTTTTACATTCACACCTTTGTATTCCGTGTACTATACAATTATTCTATAACTGCAGAAGAAGAGAAAATTTTTTATCAATATACTATACGACAAAATCGAGCTATTTTAAATGAGCTTTTGTAAATAATATTAAACATATACGAGCATGATTCTCTATTTTATCATCGATAAAATACGCCTATAAATTTAATTTCAAGTATATATGATAGTGTTACTATTGGCCTATTGTTGCGTTACCACTACAGTTATCATTTTATATTTATTATATATTCAAAGTAATTTAAAAAACAAAAAAAAAAGAAACAAAGAAACTTTTACGCACTTTTGTCGAGTGAAAGTCTAGTATTGTAGTTTAACTACGTCACGTTATATCATTTTTATATCTTATTATCTAATCGTTTCTACCGAAAGTTATTTATTTCTATAAGTATAAATACGTTAACCAAAGCGTTTTGAAAAAACGTGTTTTCATTGTTATATCCTTTACTTACACGATCGCGTCTATGTAAATACGACAATACATTTTAATATTTATAGCATAAGTATATAATTTTTAAACAACTCTTTGTTAACACAAATCATACCGAACAAAAATTTATCCGCTCTCAAAGACGAAAAAAGAACGAGTATTTCGTTCATGCTGTAATTTTTGTACGATAAACAAAAAGAAAATAAATATTTATGTACATAATAATATCCCAATCTCGCGTTTATTTATCCACCTGGTCCCATATCTACCCATATACACACACATACACCGATCCATCCACAACAAGTTTAAGCAGAGCTCGTGTGACCACGAACTACATGAGCTTTCGTATGCTTTCAGGTATCGTTACTGTGGCATCGACCAACCGTCACGTCTGCACAAGCTGCGGCAGAACGTACAAGTGGCGCGACTCATTAAATCTCCATCGGCGTAACGCGTGCGGCACGGAACCACGATTCTCCTGTATCTATTGTAACCGCAAGTTCGCGTATAAGAATCGACTAATTAGCCACGTGCGGTCCATACACCGGCGCGATTGAACGTGTGCATCTATATCAAAGACTGAAATTCCCAAGCATGTGGCTTTTATCCTTAATAATCATCGTTATCTTGCGACATATTCTTCCAAAGCTATTGTTAGTTGTAACTCTTGGGACCACCGTTGTTCCACGTATATATACATATATTTTATTAAGGTCAATAAAAAGACGAGCAAACAAATACCTTTCTGCGTCAAGATATCTTGTACACATCTTTCTCTCTTTCTTTCTCTCTCTCTCTCGGACCTGAAATACCATATACCACATCATAGACACATCCATATCACTTTTATCCCGAGTCTCGGTATATCAGCTGTGCACGTTAACTCACTCTGCACTTTCGCTTGTGCTTTCAGAAGAACACGTGTCCAAGGTCATCAAGCCGACCAAGTACGTGTGCGCCGACTGTGGCAAAACATACAAGTGGCGTGATTCGCTAAACCTTCATCGACGTAATGTCTGTGGAAAGGAGCCACGCTTCATCTGTTGCTTTTGCGGCCGCAGGTTCAAGTACAAACATCACATGCGTAACCACGTGCGATCCCTACATCCTCGTGAGGCTTGCACCTGAAGTGTGCTTCTGTATTTGTATATATGTGTGTGTGTGTGTGTAGATAGAAGTGTGTCGAAGGATTTTTTGTTACCGCGTGGTAATTCTTGTGAGGAATATAAGAAGAGGAATCGAACTTGCGTACTCTCTGACTAAAGATCGAAATCTTGATGCTATTAAAAATACATTTTTGTTTGTTTTTTAATGTTACTGTTTCAGTTGATGTTTCTTTTAACCAGTGTAAGATAATGCTACCAGCGTTGTATATAAAAATTTAATATTCACTTCATATATAATTAATAAAAAAACGTTGAAAAACAATCATGTATAACCATATATAAAAACCTATACCTATCTTCAAATAGATTGCTTGTTATCACTGACCCTTGCAACTTTTCTCTTCTGTCTTTTTGTTTCAGACAACTACAGCGGCCTGACAATAAAGTACTTCTGTATCTGCGGCAAATCGTATGCACAACGACGCTCGCTCATAGCACACCAACGACTAGAATGCGGAGGCGAGCCACGCTTCGCATGCCACATGTGCGACAAGCGATTTCGTCGACGACACCACCTTAAACGTCACGTCGTGTCGCGTGTTCATGGTGGCAAGCCATCATAGAGATAACAACACAATGTGAAGATGAATATTGCCGATACCAAAGACTGTTGTTGTTTTGTTTTCTCGTACAGATATGTACCTTTTTCTTGGACGAATGTTTATAATAAAATCTATCGACTTTACATCTCTGACCATGTACAATAATTACGAATTCGACTAACACATTACAGCAGCTGCATAAAATAAAATAAACGACACAATCTACAGTCATAATCGTAGCACTGGAAGAGGGAAACAAAACAAAATAAAAAACATGCATTAACATATCCGCGATGTCAACGACTCTTGTACAGCATGAACTTCTTCATCAGCACAAACGAAATTTAAAATACAAATCCCCCAATATAACTCTTTCAAACCAACCCACAAGTTTTCCCTCTCAAAACAAAAGAACACCTTCATGTTTCTTATAACAGCCCCCATAGATCTCGCTAATAACCTACGGCTCTCGGTCTCTCCTTGCAGGCTACCCCAGCGAGCTGGAGTTGATGAACCCGATTAAGTTCGAGTCACCACCATCACCACCACCACCACCACCACCACCAATGATGATAATGGTGCCTGAACGTTACTGCTGCGATAGATGCGGCCGTGATTATGCACGACTCGGGTTGTTACAACGTCACCGAGCTTACGAGTGCAACACTGTGCCACGGTTCTGTTGCGACCTCTGTGGCAAGCGGTTCCGATATAAACACCACGTCGCTCAACATTTAGCTTCGCGCGCTCACAAGTACGTGCCTGGGCAGTGTGAGTGTGGCCGACCGAAGGGAATGCGTTTTAAGATTATGTTAAAATTTGTCGTTTTGTTAAATTTATATATTGAAAACGCATTGTCTTCGAATCTCGTACGCTACGATTGACTGCGGTCGTGTCTGAACAATGTTTACAAGTATACTGACCAAGTATCTCTTCTCTTTGCAGACTCAAGGCGTCGATGATGTGCTAAAGCTGATCTTCATGGTGTTGAAGATACGACGGGGTGCAGACAGGAAGGGCAAAGTTGCAAAAATTCATAATTTCGGAATGACACGTGACGAGAGCTGCTGAAAAGCCTCGAAGTATAGTCGTAGCATTTAAGGAATCTAAGGATTCGCCTAGCTTGTAGCTTGAAATCTTTTTTCTATGACGGATTCAAAAGTTGATTTTTAAGTTAACAATGGTCATTTACTGTGAGATGTATTGTAGGGGAGACTTATACAT
Source organism: Torymus tubicola (assembly GCA_035583055.1). Classification (NCBI taxonomy): domain Eukaryota; kingdom Metazoa; phylum Arthropoda; class Insecta; order Hymenoptera; family Torymidae; genus Torymus; species Torymus tubicola. The sequence continues at coordinate 36,770 of JAWWEQ010027082.1, read as the reverse complement.
TCATGGTCAGTGCATAAATGCATGTGGCCAGCGTGAATTTTCGTTTAACTGATAATCTGTGATACGGAATTCAAAAAGTTATAGAACATTTTAGCATTGTCACCAAAATTACAGTGCTAAAAGTTAATTTTGTTGTTTCGTTACTTTACTACGGTTATCGTAGTATTATTTATTAATTTTTGCAACTTTATTCGTGTTCAGCTTTAATCTTTTTAATTACGTTAAAGTAAATTAATTTTTAAATTTACTAACTGTGTATATTAATCGTACACTGCAATTGTACGCTGTATGATTTCTGTTAAAACAATAATATAAAACGTGAAGTAACAATTAATACGAATGTTCCAGCATACTTGTAAAACATTTTAAAGTTTATTTTCGTGTATAAATTTATGTCTTTTTTTTTATAAAAATTAAGACAAAATAAATCCTTTTATTTTATTTATTCTTTTTTTAAAATAAAGTTTTTATTTTAATTTTTTTATAGGAGGTCTTGTAAAGATAATTTCTCATTTGCTATGGGTATAAATAAGTGATCGAGTCTCCCCTATACATAGAATAGATCTATTTGATTGATATGTTTCTACGAATAAAGAATATGTTGATAAGTATGTTGATTGTTTATTTTTTTAATTCATAATTATAATATTAATATGAACAGTATTAATGTATGTATTTTTTTCTCCCAACCCGTACATTGCATATATTTTTTTTTTCAATATTATTTTATGTTAAATTTTATGAACTCATTAGGGACTAATCTGTAACTAGACTTATTATTTATTATACAGGTGGAATCCAAATCACCTAAGCTTTGACGGCACTTGTAAATACACAGTTAGACTCTCACTGGAGATCAGTTCGGTTATTAACCCGACACTATATTACTGAGCCGTTACCACCTTACATCTCGTGTATGTTCTTTTATTTACAAATTAATAATTAGCGATACTTTGAATCAATAAAATATATTTATTTTACTGCGAAGGCGCCTATATCCATTAAACCTATGTTGTCTATACTTTATTTATTATAACGTATCATTTTATTCATTTCCAATTACCTATTATTTTTTTTAATGTCGCCTGTACAAGGTAAGACCCTTTTTTTACTGCATACTGGACTCAATTCAATACTCCTTCTGCATGTAAATTTTGAGTTTATTCGGTATGTACGGTCGAGGGTCATCAGTACAACAGAAGTTAATTTAGGTTCCAAACTGAACTCAATTAAATGTATATATTTTTTTCTTTTATTTTATAGGGTCTCATTTTTTTTACTTAAAAAAAGAACACTAAAAAAACTTAAAAAGTAACGGTAGAGGTGGTATGAGAATTAAAAACTTCCCCATATAAATATTACTACATTCCAAAATTCTGACATTAATGCATACAACATACCAATGTCACAACGTTAGGCTTGCGCAAACAGACATCTCTTTATCTTTAACCTTCACTCTTTTCTATATAAACACTTTAACCTCACCACCATATCCCCGTACTATATCAAACCAACATGACACGCTTCTATGCTGTTCTTTTTCCAGACATCTACTACCTCACGGAGGCGCAGCACTCGGAACTAGTAACTGCCGAACCCTTGGACACTTTGAATTCCCTGGACCGCATACCACGCAAACGTCGTATACGACCTTCGCTGTCCACGCAAAACTACATCTGTGGTCAATGCGGTCGTGGTTACACACGAAGCGAGAATCTGTTACGTCATCAACGTCTCGAGTGCGGTAAAGACCCTACGTACCGCTGCGAGTTGTGTAGACGTAGGTTCTACCGTAGGTACGAGCTGAAGAACCACAACCTGGCCAAGCATGGTATCGTCGATGATACACCTACCACGAATACGATGGCATTGATGACGTCCTCTGCGCCGATGATGATAACCATGCCGACGGTTACGCTAGGATTCGAGGATGAGAAGTTATCTCCCAGTAGAATGGATGCGTGACATGATGAGTGAATTCGGGATAATGTGCTTGATTGCGAAATGCAGTGTTGGTCTGTTGAGGATGCATGTTAAGTTCGTAGATTTGATTGATAAAATTAGATTATGAGAGGTTGAAGACATTGGAGTTGAACTTCGATTTAAATTTATGTACATTTATTCACTACAGGTTGTAAACAATATAATCTTATAAGATAATCATGGATTTGTTAATTGCCTTTACTTAAGTTGAAAGTTTGTAGAAAGACAGTTGACATCTTCATAACGAAATTTCCCTCATATTATTTTTCTGGTACTGGTTTTAATTTGCCACTTGACAGACTAAAAAGAAAGTGAAATAAACCATCTATTCTGATTGAAATTTAAGTTGTTTTTTTTTTATTCTTTAGCACGATTTGCTAAACAATTTTTAATTGTATAGCAAATTTTACATGTATTATACTATACAGAGTAATATTTTTTGTGATTTTTTGTAATTTTTTGTTTCTTGTAAGATATCAACTGAGTAAGGATTTTTGAATCAACAATCAAACAAATATAATTATGTCAATAAATTATTTTTTCATTTAAATGTAAAATTTTTTGTAATGTAATGTTTTCGTGATGAATCTCAAAATTCAGTATATGATGAGACAATTATTAAGTAAGGATAAATTTTTTACGGATCGTTTGTAATAAAATAATTATATGGCTTTGAAGATTTGGGAAATTAAAGCTTACCGAAGTTTCGATTATTAGAAGCAAGTGACAATACTCTATAATTACTCTGAAATCCCTAGAATCTATTTGAGAAGTTGCAAATAATGGATACTTCGAAGTTTTGAAAATTTGAAGACTCAAAAAGTTAGGTGTTCTAAGTTTTGAAGACTGCTGTTATAGCTTAGAGAAAGACTGTATATAAAACTTTAATAATGTATTGTTTCATAAAAGAGTATGTATTTCTTTTACATGTATATATAGAATTGATTATTTAAAAAAAGTAAGAAACGATTTTTTCAAATAAACTTTTTTGAAATTACTTAAGTACTTAAGAAGCAAAATTCATCACATGTTTAGTAAATTTCTTTTTTGCTCGACATTCAGAAATTCATAAATTAGTCTTATATTATGTTTAAATAACGTTTCAACATATAATTATGTGTGCATTACTAATTTTTATTATATTTCTAATGACATGTTAGACGTTGAATTTAAATTTAACTTTATTCAAATTGATTAAAAATAAATCAATGGTTATAGCACCATTGAATGTATGTTAGATCTTGTAATTAATTTTGTCAAATTTTGGATTAAAGTGTTAGTTTTAATAAATCTATTTTATTACATCTATTCATTTAAATTATGAAAGACAACTATGTGTGTACTGTTATCAGCAAATGATTTGTCGTTGTATGAATCATTTGTAATGTAAAGCTACATTCCTATAAAAAGTGGAAATAAAAAATGTTGTCCTACTAACAAAGCGTTGAATAAACACATGTATATTCTTAGTTCTTGTCCCATATCCCACCGTGAATCATAAACTAGAAACTGTGACATTACTAAATCATCCAGTATTGCTAGTGAGGTATATAGTCGGTCATAAATATTCCTACTAACGACATTAACTGACTGGTTTTCGACTTAATTTTTGCAGTGCTAAACCAGTACGTCGATTCTTACCATCACCACAGCGTGGCAATGCCATTGCTGCCACAAGGGATTGCAACGCCATATGCAGCTTCTGTGTGAGGCATCATCTCGAGCTTCTCATGAAGAACATAAGAAACTTTTTTGGCGGTGAAAGCACAAAGGAGCACCAAACTTCACTTTCCGTTTGCAAATTTTTTCGTGCAGTTACTCGTTACCTAAGGAATCTTTGATGTGTATTGTAACTTTACCTTTTTCACCTACAATGTTAATGATGATGGTCTAACGCACAGTTGCAATGTCAGACACTATTTAATGCTTACTTTGATAATTTCTACAGAATTTGATCCCGTACCAGAAGTTGCTATTAAGAAGCTATTTCACTCACTTTTGTACGGGTAAGATATGAAAAGATCATCATAAACCCAAAGAAAAGTGAAGCTTTTTCTTATTAATTTCATGTTTTCAGATGTAGTATAAAGGAGAAGCTAAAAAACAGAAACGGAAGTCAAATCATCGCAAGACTCTCAACCACATACATGCACTCGAAAATATATAGAGAGAAGCATAATAATTTCAATAGCCATAATTAATTTAAAAGATCTCTGACTCATTGATTGTGCTTTCAAAAAAATGGTAAATAAGAGTTTCTACATGAAATATTGAATATTTGTTGGAAAAATTATAATTTTTCATAAATTATAGAATTTATAAATTAGACTTTGTTAAACATTTTTATAAGTAAATAAAATAAGCCTTGCGAATAAAAGTGGTGGTAAAATCTATATGTATATAACTTATAATTAATTTCCTTATCCTCTTAGCATTTCTACTTCTAGCAAACTTATGTAAGTATCGTAATTCTCTTATTAACAATGAACGCAACGTGAGTAATTCGAAAGAGCTAAAAAAAATCTCGAAACCACACGATTAACTTGAGCACGTAACAAACTAATAGCACAAGCCTCGACTCATCCAACTCTCATTAACACTGCCGATCTTTTTGTTCCAGATCTATTGCTACTACAAGACTCGTTAGTCTTTGCCCCACCAGCGACTCTTCATCGGCCAACTCAACAATCGACGCGGTTGCCGGCAACGCGCTTCTTTTGCCCAAAGTGTTCGACTTCGTTTACTCGCAAGGACAATCTTCATCATCACCTCAAGTACCAGTGTGGCCAGTTGCCGCGATTTCAGTGTCCCTACTGCGATTACCGTACTAAACATTCACCGAACGTCAGGACACATGTGAGGAGGTTACATCCTAACAAGACCGTCTACATCGTTGATGTGCTACTAGGCAAACACCTGCAATGAGTTTTGGACAAGTGCGAAGCAGTTTGGTTGTGATAATGAAAAAAAGAGAAAATACACACGCGTCTGTATATGGGTGTGTTGGTAATTGCGATATGAGGAAAGGTAATGTCAAACCGATCGAATTTTAGATAAGCTTTGAAGTTCTCGAAAGTGTGAGAATTTGCGCGTTGGTTAACTTTAATATTAAAGCAATTTTTTAGTTTTATATGATAATTCAGTTAAAGTTTGAATACAAATGAAGTGAGAATTTATACAATGAGAGATATGTAGGAATGATTAATTAAATAGATACAAATTAAAAAATTATTCTTATAACGTAGTGACTTACATAGTATTTCACTAATTTTTTGAATCACGCACAGGAGAAGCTAGTTTAGACATTACAGAATTTACAATCGATTTGTGAAGAAAAATCATATTGTTGTTTCAATTAAAAATGTTGTTATTTTTCACCAAAAGATGCTAGATTTTTGGTTTCTAATTCATTACAAGAAGATAATTTAATATTTATTTAAATAATGAAAATTACATAAAATACTATGTATTGCTAAATTAATAACAAGAAAAAACTTTTCTTTTTTTTAAGTTTTAATATAATAGTTAATTTAATATTTATTAAAAGAATAGTATTTGCGTTTCATTAAGTTTTTTTGTTAGTTTATAAGCAATCGCATTCTACGTTATGCCAATCTTGATAAAAATTTGTTTTAGTTGTATTGCGTTAGTTATTCTAAACAATTATCAGTATTGAAAAGATATTATGAAGCTTTTCAAAGTGATATAAAGAGGCATTAAATGTAACTCACTTATTATTGATTAATGTTATTTAAAACTCTTCAAAAACTTCAATCTCTATACCAATACAAATAATTATACTTTAAGTGCCAAATATAACCTTACTTTTGAATTCACTTAATTAGCTTAAGACTAATATTGTGCTCTCTGCTCTGCGTAATAGCAAGCTAATACACACAAATTAAAATCATTGAAAAACGTTGATTTTTGACGCTGCATAATTTGCTACAGTTCTTGTTATTTTTTATAAATTTATATTTATTATTACTACGATACATGTATCTTCGAAAAACGTACATTGTTAATAACGGTACTTACTTGATATTTTTCACATTAAAATACCCTGTAACATTTACGCGTACATGTACTTATAACAAGCGCCTAAAACTTTTTTAACTTTGAAAATTATATATTTTGTTTAAAAAGTGAATGCTTTTTTCAAATTTTTATAAATACCAAGTCTGTTCATGAACATGGACATACTTTTGCGAAAAAAAGTTTTTGTACAAAATTATTCAAATAAAGTTTATTGTTACAATATTTTTGTTACTACTTTTTTTTAGTCGACAAGGTCGATTATTTGAGTTGATACAAGTGCAATGCTTGCACAAATACAAATATAAAGTTTTTAATATATATTCTGCTTACTTCATTATTTTTGTGGAAAAGTCTATTGTTATCGAAGAAGATTTGGCCAATACATCAAAAAAACTACATCACCCATTACAGCCATAAATTACTGACGAAATAAACAAAAACACCTTGCCTACACATCTAAAAATATGAATATCACTAATTACAATTCAATCAATACACAGATCTCAACTATAGCATGTCTGCGTCCCAGCGAGACCGATTTAATTCATTAATACTCAAATTCTGTATCTATAATAGCCACTACAACTAACACACCTTTTTCTCTGTTTCTTGGCGTAGACTGGTCGGCACTCGAGGATCCCTTAGCCATCCCGAATCTCAATCCACCTAAACAAGTACCGCGACAACGTCCAGGTCGACCACGGATGTTGCTCAACTGGGATAGCCAACGATGTGTCTACATATGTCCGAACTGTCCGACAACATTCACATACAGTCGTGGACTACGACAGCACTTAAAGTACATCTGCTCCCAGCAACCAAAGTTTCAATGTCCTTATTGCAACTATAAGGCCAAGTATCCCTACAACACGTATGCTCACGTGAGAAAAGCGCACAAAGGCAAGGAAGTTTATTGCAATAACGTCGGCTAGGAGGAAGTGATGTAATAAACAACGCCTTAACAGATTTCGGAGTACATGGTAAAAAGCAGGATCATCAATTTTACTCGATTAATTTTAAATACATATAAATTATGTATATTTATAAATTTGCAATCGAAGTGGTGTTACATTAACGTAGGTATTATAAGCAAACGACTTACTAAGATTATCTATTGTATGTGCAATTTTATTGTAATACTAAATAAATACTGCATTCATTATTCGATTCCTAAAAAGGTGGAATATAAATAGTGATTCATTTGGCTCGAAATTCATAATAATAATAATAATTATAATAATCGAAAATATTGTACATATAGATATTAATGTATCCTTGCTACAAATAGCCAAACCCTTAATCTACGTACTATTTCGAACCATTTCTTTAAATTGCTATCATACATCATCACTATATAGCGCATGCCTTCATTCCAACGACTGTCGTCTCTCACTACTACTCAAAATCCGCACCTACAGCCACTTGGTCTAACGTGACTCTTTCTTTTTTCTTCGCGCAGACTGGTCAGCCACGCAGACGTTGTCGCTCGACGACATCCTGGCCAATCCTAAATTCCATCTACAGCAACAATTGCAGCAGCAACATCAGTTGCAGCAACAGCAATCGCAACCACGTTGTCGTCGTGGTCGACCCTCGACGACACTCAATCCAGATGGCACACGAGGCAACGTCGAAGACGACCAACGTCGGGTGTTCCGCTGTCCAACCTGTCCGAGCAAATTCTCGTACGAGCGTGGACTTCAACAACATCTCAAGTACGTTTGCTACCAGAGGCCAAGGTTCCAGTGTCCCTATTGTGACTATCGGTCTAAGTATCGGTACAATACGTATAATCACGTGAGGAATTCGCATAAAGGCGAAGAGGTTTATTGTATTGATATTGTTGAGGAGGAGGAGAAGTTACAAAATTGGTAAAGAACCAGTGGGTGGATTATGTGCGATGTAAATTTGTATAAAGGCAACGGACGATATTATATGTTGCAGGGGAGAATGTTAATATTTTTCAAAATTTTAATTGGCTCTACGGTCCAAGCGAATTATTATGGCCTTTTTGTTTTACGTTGGAAATCACGTTGTGCTTTATTTTAACAATAGTTAAGATATACTTTATGATTTATTAAATATTCTTATTTATTTTGTGTGATCATAATAAGTTTCGAATAAATATTATTTATTATCCAATGAGATCTTGAATATGCGTGGAATATTATAGATAGTTAATCAAATGCGACCTCAAGTACACCAAAAATTATAATAATCTTCTATGACCGTTTGTTTCTATAGAAAATTATTTTAATTGAATACTAGAAAGTTGACATTAATTATATGCATATAACAAATATAAACTTCGTAATGTGATTTTAAAACGAGTGAATTCAGTATTATACATAATGATACAATATCAAAAAAACTAGTAATCAGTCTATATTAACAATATACCTATTTTTCATATTTAAATGGATAAACAAATATTTTACAACAAGAAATCGTTATGAGGCCCGATCAATAATGTCAGATATTGTGTTTAATTTGTAAGTTAATAAATCATGTTTTTTAAAGATGATTAGCAATATAATATAAATATATTGTCTTTTTAATATGTATATTAAAGGACGGATATTTTTACAATAATCGTAAAAACTGTAAAATATCAATTGATTACTATTCTAAAAATCTGTTATAAGAGGATGATATAAATAATTATTGATTTAGTATATAAGTTAAGGCTGTAATGGTTAGACTAATTAATTAATAAAGACCTTTAAAAAATCATATTTCTTACTTTACCTTTATTTCACTATTCGATATGTCAAATGTCTTTTCATCCAATTCGTATGTTTATTACATGTTGTATTAACCAATCTAATTTTTTTTTAGGAATCAATTGACTTCATTGCTTCAAACTATAAATATTTTCGTCTACCATTCATCGAGGATCAAGAGGGAATTGCAGTTCAAACCGCTTTGAAAATGCGCTAAATTTACGTCCAAGCCCGTATTTAAAGACATAGCAAAATTTTACAAAATTGATTAATATCTATTTATTGCACTGTACTGCATTAATACTGAACATGTTAAAAAAGATTCTGTAGTTTTGAATATTGACCTTGCATGTGATAGTGATGATTTAGATGTCGCCTTTACGAACGAAAGTCAAAAACTTCTAATTGATTATCTTCTTTCAGTCTGGCCAGTTTCACAAGTTTCAACCATAGATCCACCAGTTATGGAAATAATGAACGATCCCTTAGACATAACGAACAATCCGATAGATCAAACATTAGGTAAGACATTAGAGGCCAAACTCGACTTCGAATCACCTACTATATTGAAAACCCGATATTTATTGTTGACATTTACTCAGGTAGGCCAACCTTCGCGTTCGTGGGTGTCACTAATCCCACAGTAATACCGGAGAACAATTCCATTTGGACGACGGTCGTACACGACGTCGAATCACGGTACCCATGCCCGAACTGTTCGAGCGTGTACAACCGCCGGGACAATCTAGTGCAACATCAACGCTACGTGTGCAACAAGGCACCACGCTTCAAGTGTCCCTACTGTGATTTCCTAACCAAACGATCCTTTACCGTCTACGTACACGTGCGTTCTCAACATCCAGGGGCTAAGGTTGGATACGTCGATGTCAGCAGTCCGGACATCATCATTGAACCCACGGCATAGTAACGGACAGAGGATGAAATGAGAATGATTTTATCAGAAAGTGATTGTTTCGAAACTGGGTTTAATTGTATTTTGTATTTATTGTAGAATACAGCTTTGCATAGTTTAAGAATAAGAATAAGTTGACTAACAACAATGTTTGTCAACTGGAAATAACGAGTGAATAAACGAAGATAATTACTGTTTTAACCAGCTTATTTCATTTATCCCGAACCATTTATACGGTACTATATTCTTTGTAAACAAACTAACACACCTACACACTTCTTCCACACATTAACATCCTTCAAGAAAACGCCCCACTGATCACCGATCCGATTTCCAGACTACCTTGGCGCTATATCCGTACGCTACGACAACGTGCCACCACCGCCACTACTGCCACCTCAGCAACTGGAACTAGAACCTGGACTACAGTACATAGGCCCGTGCCAACCTTACAATACCCGAGCACCAGTAAACGTATGCCATCAGTGTGGCAAGACGTACGTTCATGCAACAACGTTGAAACGTCATCTCAAGTACGAGTGCAATCAACCGCCCCGATTTTGCTGCTGCTACTGTTCGCAGCGTTGTAAGCACAAGAACGACATCAAGGGCCACATCGCGCGCTGTCACAAGGGACAAGCCATTGAGTTCTATGAGGTTTAAGCTAATAAGAGATGAGGCAGGAGGATGGAATGTTAATTTTCGAAAAAGTATTCTTAAAGAATTTAACAGACCAACTGGTTGCTTGTTTTAGCGTGGGGAAATGCAGGGTGGTACATTTAGTTAAATTTTGTTATTCATATCAAATACATCAATTCGACGTTAAATGATAATATATTTACTTCAAATCTATAGATTTATACATAATTATGTATTTTTCTCTCTTAGTAGAGAGTCTATTGATCGTTAATATTGATTGACTATTAGTACGAAAATATTATTTATTTTAGTTTAAGAAGTTTTAATTGTTAATAGAATCTTATAAAATAACGGTAGAGTTTGTTTATTTTTTATAGTAATACTATTATTATAATCTATTGTCGGTTTGTTTGAATTATCTTTTTATAAGATTGACAGACAATGCGACCACAATAACGAATTTACGTAAAATACATAAACATTTGTTTTTGACGCCTACTTTCTACCTTCAAAAGTTACTGATACAATATAACTATTTTTATAAACAAGGGCAATAACGATTTTTTGCTTCGCCATTATTAACATAAAAGTCTGTGTGATTACAAATGAATTCGTCGACATGTAAATCAGTCACACGTATACAACGCAAACTGTTCTATAAGTACAAATGAAGAATCTTTGTGAATGATTTATTCAAGTTATATGAAGTCAAATTTGGTAATAAAGAAAGATTTTACAAAATATGTAGCTGTATATTTCAATAGTCCAAAGCAAGCAGCTTGGGTGTATTTGCCCCCAAAACCTAATAACTGTTTACATATATTTTATTATTATCTTATAATTTAATTACTAAAGAAAATTTATTCAACATCCAATCTGTTACACTTTTTCAACTACATCGACATTAATTTTTAACTAATCCATAATTTTTGTTTGCTTCAGGTCCCTAATACTCTGGATAATACTATTATCTGAAAAAAATGCTTCTTTCACATCTCTCTAGTTTATCGCAATGTATCGATCAGAAGCAGTAACTACCAAAAAGTATCAAGAATAAACATATAAATTTTCTTGAATTAAAGATTTCCTTTGAACATTCTTAACGGAAGCATTTAAAAAAAAAACAAGGGAATCTATTTTCTGTAACTGAAAATGAAAAGTAACATGATAGAAAGCAGAAACACTAGTTTCTATTAACTTGTTAGCTATGTTAACTTATTCTTGTTTAAAATTAAAATTGAAATCTTATATAAACAGATGTCATTAATAATATTTAAATAACATGTAAATATTTTTCAGAGATTTACGTAACCCAGTATATCCCTAAAATACACAAAATTATCAACACGTTTTTGTTAACTATACCTATAACCCCGTCATTTAACTACTGTTTAAAATTAATCCCTGGTTGCCTTGTAAAAAGGTTATTGGAAATGCACCCACAACCATAAGCAAACCTACTTGAGGAGCCTCCAATCAGGTATCACTAAAGAGCTCCTTTCACTTTTTGCAGACACAGATCCACTGTACATCCCCGATGTCAGACCAGGGCAATCGTCAGACGAAAGTATCCTCAAGACCTACAGTACGTCGTACGATCCTAACCGCGGTGGCTACGTGTGCGACCGATGCGGCAATGTATACGAGTATTCGAGCAACCTAGGCAGGCACAAGCGGTACGAGTGCGGTCAGCAACCTAGATTTGGTTGCGTTTACTGTAGCTACAGATGCAAGCAGAAAGCTAATATGCAGAAGCACGTGATGCAGAGGCACAAGAATCTGGAAGTGAAATATTCCGTTAACAACTAGAATCTAGGATTTGGTTTAGGTTTAGGTTACGGCTGAATGGAGCCTGATCAAATTTTTCACTAACCAGAGACCAGAGCTTGGAGAAATTGTATTTTTAAGGTTCTTTTTGAAGAATTCTATTAGTATTATATCATGTATTATTTAACGAATTTTAAATCAAGAAGCTCTCTAATTGGTTAATGCTTTTCGAAAGTTTCGTTCACAAATTTATAAAATTTATTAGTATTTTAAAAATATGTGTACTTAGTTTTAAGTAGTTAAAATGTTTTTTTAACCCGCTAATCATGTGCAATTGTAATATATTTAGACACGTTTATTTAGGACTTTGACGAAAGATGATTTTTGCAATAAATAAATCTCTCGAATGAGTGTAATACAAATGTGTTAATTATTACTCCAATTTCAAAAGTTTTTACCAGTAAAGTATAAAACGTAATAAAAAAAAAGTTACATAGTTCTCCACATTTTCATTTACGTGACACGTCCCTGTTTTCTCTATCTGTGAATCGTCGATGTCCCGAGAAAAAAGTACAAATCATCCAACTACTGAGCATCCAACGAATATCTTCTACTAATGTATCGTCTTTTTTTAAATTTCAGGTACAGTGGAATTGCGACAAAGACGACCGGGTAACTACATATGCGGCGAGTGTGGCAAGACTTACATGCACGATGTCACGCTGAAGCGTCACATTCGTTACGAATGTCAAAAATTGGCGCGATACTGCTGCTCGCTTTGCTCGTATCGAAGCAAGCATCGATCTAACGTAGTTCGACACGCAGTAGCGGCACATCGAAATACAAATGTACCGGTACTCCTTGACGACGTCTGTGATATTTAGTTGGAATTATATTGAGACTGTCATAGTTGTAAATAAATTAAGCGGTTTGCGCAAATTAAAATTAATGAATCAACTGAAGACAATTTTACGGTGTATATGACATTGATCTCGAATTTATACATTTACATTTAAGTTTAGTACAATCATCTGGTTATAACGGTTATTCGTAAAACCAAGATCATTTTTGCTCGTACTAATGAATATTATTGCAGATGTATTATTCGGCTTGAATAATTCGTTTTTATCTATATAATTTATACAATGAACATTGCCAATAGTAATAGTGTCGATTGTAGTAATATTTAAAATGAAATTATACTGTTGATTTTTATTTCATAGAATTTAAAAAATATGTATATTGTAGATAGGCAAACCTTTTGTCAAAATCCTTTACTTTTTACTTAAATAGATTACTATTTTAATAAAAATGCGAAAAATAACGATTTTAATAAACTAATTTGACTATCTAAAATTATGTATAGTTTCATTTCATTCCTTGATACGCTTAGATTAAATTTGCTTCTCGTATAGTTGCATTTTTTAGATTTGTAATAGAATCAAACATAACGATTAGCCCAATTGTTTAATTATTCCTTTTAATATAATTGTTATAGGAGCCTCAAAAGCAGAACAATCGGATAAAAGAAGACCGTTGCCTGAAAAGCCGCCACAATCAGGCCACCTCCGCGTTGCACAGCGTATGAATTTTTACTTTATTAATTTTTATAAGTGGTATATGCATCGTCATTAAAATTACTTTTATCATCGTAGATGTCCAAAACAAAACTACGTTACCTGAAGATTTCAAACGTAATTTAAGTTTAATTGCAAAGAGCATAGCAACAAAGATGTTGACTGCTAGCAATCCGATGAACTCACCCGAGCAACAAAGAAATTCTTTGAATCAACTTATGTCACAACTAAATAATGCTGCAGGTTACAATAAAAATCCAATTAAAATATACTTATGAATTTAAATAGTTTTGAAACAAACTAACAATTCTCTTTTTACAGTTGGAAATAAATCCGAAAAATCTGAAAGTCCTACTGAAGCAAGTCCACCTAAACTTGGAACAATATCCGACAGTGGTTTTCAACAAATCATTCTTGGTATATATAATAATGAAAATATCTAAAAAAATCTCTTTACTTTCTTGATTGATTTTACTTAACTCATACTTTTTTGCAGATTATTTCGTTCGTATCATTGATGGTATGAATGAGTTGATGGAAGAAGTAAAGGACATATCTAACGAAACGCACACTATTAAATCGCTACTTTTAAAACCAGGAGATGTTAAAGTAATGAACACGAAACAACTGGCACGAAAGCACAACTACAACATTCCATTGCAAACAATGGAAGAATTTGAAAAATTCGACAAAGAATTAGAAAACCCTAACTCAACCTTACGATCAGATTTCGTAAGTATCCTAATAATCAAAAAACAGTTGTTAAGTCTATTAAAATTCTTATTACATCTTAATTTCTGTTTAGTGTAACATCTTACCATCAGCCCTTGATTCAGGTCTAGTAATGTCAAAATCTATCGTAAAAATGTTGAAGATGTTTGTCAGTAAAGATGTAGCCATGCAATTTACGGCTGTGAAATTGACGAAGGGCAAGAAAATCATGAAAACCACTAACGTATTTTGTTGCATGGAAGGTATGTATTTTTCCAAAAACTTTTTCATAGATAAACATGTAAATTTTTTAATCATAATTGAATTTCGAATTAAAAAGGAAACAACCTTGCGTAACTCATTAAATCGAACAATATTTATACTCAGCTATCATCAGAGAACGTCGCAGCCAGTGTAACCTCACCACAACTGACAAGGAAATGACGTCTGCCTTAAGTGTCGTAATGACCAACGCTCAAAACTGGCAGAAACGCATAAGAGGCGAATCCGATAGAAGACAATCGGGCCAGCAAAATGAAGATAGCTCCTCGCAGGGCGAATTAGTTGGTTCGTACGAGGTGATACCGACAGGAAGCGGCTTCGATCCACTCTTCGAAGTGAAATTTCTCGAATGATGATCCAGACATTACTGAATTCTGATTAGATTTAACAATACCTTACTTTATTAGGTGGTGATTGCGTTACATGATTCATGTATATTGATACAGCAATGTAAACAGTATCTAATGATTTAGTAAATAAATAGGTCATTTTTATACAAATTCTTTGAATGGAAATTTATTTCGCTATATTTATTTAAAAAATGAACCCGTTTAAAGCTAATATAATGATTATATTATTAAAGCTCACTTATATTAAAAATATTTTCAGGTAATTAATCAAATAACTAACTTTTAAGAAAATGGAACAAATTTGTTGAAAAAACTGCTACACTTCAAACAGTAAAAATAATTTTACACAAGAAATGAAAAATAAGACGATTATTGCTATACAAAAAAATACTCTACAAGACAAATACATGCCTTGCCTCATACTTCTCAAAGCTTTTCACTGAATTTTTTTAAATTAAATATAAAAAATTCAACTTTTATAATGTCCATACACATAATTGTTACTTATGTTCATATATAATATTTTTGACAAATAAGAATAAAGATTTACAACAATTCTTTCTCTGGTTTTGTATTGTTTAAGTATCAACAAAACGTTTTTTTTACTAAACATTTTAAAATTAGTTTGCAATTTTATAACCAAAATTAGTAATTGTAGCATGATTGTTTACAATAAAGAGTAAGTCATTTCAAGGACTATGCGCTAATCTAAATGGATATTTTGTTCTAGCAGTCTCAATATTCAAAGTGCGCAGACCTAAAAAAATCAATCAAGAAGTTATTGTACCAGATCGAGTAGAAGGTTAGAAGTAGATTTAAAAAAACCATTAAATTCAAAATATGTATTTCATTAAATTTTTTAACGACAAAATTTTTGTGTTATAGAAAATACAGTCACGACTATTAATGTAAAATTTATCAAAGAAGAAGTTACTGTAGATTCCAATGATTATGAACTTCTTGAGATATCTGGTTTTTCGGGTAACTATAAAATACCTATTCCGCCAAAAAAATTTTCAGTCACGAAATACTTATCACTTTTCATTTACGTTTCAGATTATGAAAATAAACCATTCATAGATGAATATGAACCCATGAATCGATCAATACAATACATTGGCTATAACGAACCAGATAAAAACTCCGACGACGAAAGTAAATAAAAATATATAGATTTTTGTTCACTATATGTATTTAATTTTAATTTTAAATCCAAATCTCTATCATTCATGTTTTAGATACTTTAAACGATTTAATCAACTTCTCCTGTACAAAATGTCGACGAACATCCAAAAATCCTGAGTATTTTGTGAACAAGACAGACCAGCACTGTACGCAATGCCAAGCTAAATTAAAGTTCCAATGTACCCGCTGCAAACTTCTCTTTCGGCAGTTTGACAGCGCTTACAGACATGCGAGACAAATATGTCAAATTAATGATAATTCCGCTATCGATCAGCAGCCAGAGGTAAATTTATTTATTGAAATAAATTTGTATACATGCATATTATCATCTATCATAATATCTTTTTATATTGGTTGACGAATTTAATAATCTTAATACGCTTTTCATAGATCTATTAACGTCAGCCGTTTTTATTACATATACAATCAACTGTACCTTTACTGTTTGATTAAGTAAAATTAATTACGTGTTTTGACGTACCGTTAAAATCTAATGAATTATTTTTACATTATTTACGTAAATCTAATATTGTGAGTAATATAGTTGTGGAAAGAATAGAGTTAATAAACAGGCAAAGAATTTTAAACCCAAAATTATACTATTGTAAAATACAGATATTATTCATTAAAAAAATAGTCATTCATCATAGTGTCTAATTTTTTTTAATTTTATTTCTTAAATAATGATCGAGAAATTTGACATTAAAAAATTGTAAAATAATTATGATTTGTTCCAATTTATGAACTCTACTTTTTCCAACACCTATGTTTCCTCACATTATTACTTTGAATAAAAACATCAATTTAACAAAAATAGATATGTTGCTAATTTGCTCTGTTACAAAACAGCTTAAAAATTGTTTTAAAAAATAACAACCTGACGTGCAATAATCGAATAATCCTTCACAGGACCTATACATGCGCAACTGCACGCAGTGTAATTACGCCACTCGCAACAGATTGGACCTGCGTCGTCACTACCGTCTGGAACATTCTACTACTACGTCAAGAGAAACAATGGTGCACACGTGCTGCCGCTGCGGCAAACCTTACAAGAACCGTGACAGTATGCTTAAACATGCCAGGTTGTGCGGCAGAGCGCCCCACATACGCTGTCAATTCTGCACGTACAGAACCAAGCGTCGTGAGCACCTACGTGTCCACATGAGGCATAAGCATCCCGATCCGGAATCCTGCCATGGCGGCTCCTACGATTGTCCCAAGTGTAAGAAGAAGTACAAGTACCTGACGTCCATGAAGTCACACGTTAGGCACTGTACCTGGAAGAGTCAAACCGCTCAGATACCAATTGTACTGCCGTCTACGTCTACTGAGATTGTCTAGATCGACAGGTTCGCCAGTGAGAAGTAATTATAAGTAGATTTAGTTTAGCTTCAACAGGCGAAGATAAGATCTGAACCTATAGTTTTTAAAAGAATGTTTCATAATAGTATTTATAGCGCAATTACTAGAATAGATTTGGCGATGGTTCCGAAATTGTTAGATTTTTATTGCGAACGAAATCTGAATTCTAAAGATATTTATTTACGTTTTCAGTTATTTATTAATAATTGTAAGCAAAAATAAAATTGAAAATAATAAAAACGAAATTTATTAAGTTAATAATGATAGTTTATAGACTGATGTGCAAATGAAGAATTGTTACAATTATAAATGAAAGCAGTAGCCAAATAAGTAGCCTTAATTTATTTATTTATTTATTTATAGAATACATGTCATACTTTTTGTAAAATATAAATTTATTTGTGATATCATTAGGCAGGTGCATTGCGTATATTATTTTTCTTAACCAGATGTGCAAAATTACATGGTGATGGAAGAGATTTAACTGAACATGAAACTGACTGAAAAGGATATAAATTATTATAAAAAAATTAACAATAAAAATCATTATAAAATTAAAAAATTATATTAGTATCATATTAAAATTAAATTTTAGTCGCGAAAGGCTACTGTATCGATTTGTATAACCGGATTCCGTTTTTAGTGCGTAAATAAATGACTCATTGCGCACGCTTCCGAGCAGTGGAGGCATAGAGTACTTTGTGCACATTTAGAAAAATATTATTTCATATATTAAAATGGCATTCAATGTAGTTGAGAAAAATAAATAGCTATTTGTAACTTTAAGTATTAAGACTTATGTACAAAAGCTATTCCAATGTCGCATTAAAACTTGCGAGAAAAACATATTAAATTGGTAATATATCATCGAATGATATAATTGCATAACTTATTTATTATAAAATTAAAAATATACATTTTGGTTATTGTATTCCGACAGTGAATAAAAACTTTGAACCATATTTTCCTGAATTTTTAATTTCCAAATTTTAATTTTTCGTTCTCCTTTACCCATTTAAGTTTAACTTTATAATGAAAAATATAATTAATTTATTTGTAATGCATGACTAACTTTGTCTAATCTGTTACTTGTACTATTATTATCAATATTTTATTATTACTTTGAAAAACAGTTAACTACTGTATTAATTGACTTTTCATTATGTGATTAAAAAAAGTAATTTTATGTTTACATGTTTATGTTTTCGTCCAGATCTTTATTTGTGTAATCGGAAAACCTTACCTAACTTGTTTATAATTTCACATTAAAAATTTAACTCATAATTTTAATTAAATCATTCTGTAGTCTATGATAAATCAATGCTTTTCAGATCCACCTGCATAGCATTAAATAATCTGCAGATAAAATCAGTTGTGTGGGAAAGTAAGAAAAATTCCAGCCTTTCCCAAACAATTGTCAACATAATTTTTTATGAATATTGCATATTTTAAAGATCCTACTACCAAACAGCCCATTGAAGATCTCTCAAAACAGGACGTAGAAGACCCTTTAAAAATTGATATCAAAGACGAACCAGTGCCTGGCATCCCGGAACACTTTAATCATCCGATTCTCTTTTCGATTACGATCAGAAAAGTCTCTAACGATAATGTCAGCGTACCTTCTACCCCCACGCGTTCTACAGAAACCCTAAAACTCAGTGAGTATATATATATACACCTATCATTATCATCCACATTAAATTCACTTATTCGTCTTTCAATAAAGAAAAAAAAACACGATTTCAGGCCGCAAATCAAGCATCTATCGGTACTGCAAAAAAATGCCGGACCTTCATGGGCAAATCGTCGGCACACGTGTGGCCAAGTCGACCGCCACGTAGCTACTGTCAGGTTTGTCTTAAAGCAGCTCGTCTTTAGATGTATTATGTGCCCGCAGCGTAACGTCTTCAGCAAGTACAACAAGGCGCACAAACACGAACTTGTCAATTGTCCCTACCGGCGCAGCCTTGCACTACCTGTTACCTTTACTCAATGTAATAAGCCCAGAATTTCCAATGAGAAGCAATTCTGAAAAAAAATTTTCTAGATTTTGTAAAGAGTGAAAGAAGTATAGGAAAAATAATTTTGTTCAGACATGGTTAAATGTTGCTTTGTAAATGTGTTATATTTACAACGATTTTAAACATTGGAGTTGATAAAAAAAACTATTTAATTTTTTATGGGATTTAGTAGCTATTACTTTTTATAAATATCTAATAACAATTTGTGATATAAGCTAAAATTAAGTAAGTGAAAAATGTCAAAATGTGAAATTTATAACAAAATATATTTTATAAACAGTTTTCTTAAAGTACTAGTAATGATATTGATGCATTCCTAAAAAAAGAATTATTATGAGTATTTTATGTATTGCATTATTCTTCTAAACATTACATTTTAATTATTCGCAATCGAACGACATCCCCTAATATATATTTCAAAAAGTCCCGCCTGTATCGAGCGAATTCGATATAAATAATCGCTGTAGCCACTTACGAATTTGCGATGCGACCTTCGAGTTTCAAACTCTGTTTTTGTTTATGTTCCGAGTAACCGCAACGGTCAACGGATATTGCATTTAGAAATACGTATACACCGTTTTTGTTCAGTCTTATTATTATCTTCGTTTGGTTTTTGTAAAACGAAGAGGTGCATACGTATTATTATTTTTGTATTGTTTTGTTCTTGTGCTTTGAGTGCAGTATATAGAAAGATATATTAACAGAATTCATTGCTGGAAGTGCGTTAAGGTTAAGATAGATTGTCTACTCTGGTGTATAAGAGGTTTGATATATAATTAAAAAACAAAAATATCATTGAATTCTTCTGCAGGTGTGATTTATTATTAAATTGTTTTGTTTAAAAAGTCAATGAATTCTAAAAGCCAAGAATTATCTTAATTTTAAAGCTAAGTCATAGTTAACAATCCAAAGAATTAGTGTAAAAATTTCTTTATGTTGCGAAACAACCATTGATAAAGTATGGCTGTAACTTTAAAAGTCATACATTCTGTATTATTATACTAATGTAAAACAAAATGAGTCACTTTGTTTTGATTGATACATAATATGATATAAGTTTTTTAAAATATATAACGTTTAATTAAATGCGTTAAAAAGTTATTTAGTTTAATGCTGTATTTGTAATAAAATTTTAATTATTCAAGCTTTAATAAATATATATATTAATAAAAAAAATCCTTAATAAAAAGCATACTTATTATTTTTGTAACAATCATTGGTATATTTTTCTAAATTGTTATAATTAATATACTGTATAACATTTTTACATTCGAACATCATAATTGAATTATAACTTAAATTATAAATTCATAGACTGTTGTTAAACAGCCAACAGATAGACAAAAATTAGTTCTAGTTGTGAAAGGTTGAAAAAAGTAACAAAATATTTTAAAAAATAATCGGAGCTGTAAAATATTAATGTCTAGATTTTTTATTTTATCTTAATTTTATATATTAATAAAAAATGAATTGCACTTTATAATACAATATTTCTTTTTTAGCAACATTTTATAAATAGAAGAAATAAGAATCTCATACAAATATTTTCTTATTGTAATATCTACAATTTATTTAATTTCCTAAGATACCTATATGAAATTACTGTATTGAAACAGAAAATTATATTAATTTATCTTATTTCCAGAAAAGAATATGAATGCCAACCAGCAATATGATAAAGAATAAATTTATTGCAACGAATAAAAAGAAATATATTTTGAAAAATAATACATGAAATAAAAATGTATAATAAGAGCATCTTATAAAACAGATTATCTATATTTTATTTATTTCCTCTCAATACCTATTTACAAATCATCTCAGTATATTATAATTATTATATTAATATAATTAATTTATTTTTAGTATTTTACAATACTCTGAATATTATATAATTCGATTGTAAATCTTATATAAAAATATGTTTTAATTAACATATTCTTATTTTTTCAGCTCAACATTATCAAATCACAGCATAATAATAAAAAGAAATCAATTTCAGAGCATTCGTATTAGTTTCACCTTGAGCGTTCAAATGTTATGAAACTATTCTTATTTTTTTAAAATATATCAAAATTTTTTTAGAAATTATGACTAATATCAATAATCTAAACAAAATTTTCCTTTTGTTTTAGTACTAAAATAGATGCTTAAATTTATAAAAACTAAAACTTAATTTTTAAAATTATTGAAGTTAGTCAAGGTACACAATGTTATTATTCTTGAGTTACAGAGAAAACTTATTCTAGAACCATTATTCCTTTTTTTCTTTTCTTAATAAACACTTGACAACGTTTATTTTTTTACTATTACAGCCATTATTGTACCTAATATTTTTTATAGAAAATCATCAGTTTAGGAACAAAAAGAGTCCAATAAGAAGTCAGCAGATATTATAGGTAAAAAATACACAAAACGATTTATCTCGTTACGTATGATTAACTGTAAATTACCATCAATCGTACGTAAACAAATTAAACGTATAGAAATCGCTTAAAGTTCAAGTAAAGCCAAACAAGAGCCGCGTTTGAAGTGCGTGCGCTGCGATCTCGCGACCAACTGTAAAAATACTACATTATGACAATACGTGCATAAACAATTACAGTGGAATTATCTCAGAGCTTGTAAAATAGTTATAATAGAAATAAAATTAAAATTATGTTGATTGAGAATAATACAAGAAATATTTTTTTCTGTGTTTGTTGTTTTTCTTCATTTAAAAATAATAAAATTATTTATAACAACTTCATATACTGTTTTTATTATTTTCTTTCACCGTTAACCCATCAATTCATTAGAATCATTCTCTTATGTGTTACTTTTGTACTTTGATATATGTCGAATTCTGTTCGATTTTATCGAAAATGTTTTCATTGTCTTAACTTAATCGAAATAAAAATCTTCTATGTACATAGCACTATATTATCCATTTTGTGAAAATAATTAACTTCAAAAAATATTAATAACTAAAATATACGTTTCCTTCTTTTCAGGTAAAAACATTTCCGAAGTTCGTCTGAGTTTACCATCTTTAGTTTCAAAAAAGAGAGTTCCTATTGTCTATTTAAAAAATAAACCGGACATTGTACCAAATATTGATCCTTTAAGTAAGCTTTTTTTATTTCTTTCTATCGTTTCTATCCTATGATTATTTTGTAAACGTATTTTTTTTTACTTTTTCTATATTAATATGTTCAACAAAATAAATAGCCGGAAAAATCCGGAGAGGCAGGGGAAGACCCTCTAAAGTTCAACGACGCCTACCCGACAATTATTTTAAACGTAAAGAAATCAATGACAGAATGAACATTGAAAATTACGAAGAAGGGCAGCATATGAATCAATCTAACTCTGACAATTATACTGGGAAAAAGGAAGAAATTGATGAGCCTAATATTAAAATGCCCATAGATTTTGTACAAATTCGAAGAGGCAGAGGAAGACCGCGAAAGTGTTTAAATAGCGCTGAAAATACTGTCAAACTTGAACCGGAAGTAATAATTGATACTAATGTACCAAGTATGTCAAGTGGTTTGAAATTAGTCAAAAAAAGTAGAGGAAGACCGCGAAAACAGAATATTACTAAGAACGCTAATATGTACAAACTCCAAGAAATGATAAATACTAAAGTACCATTAGTTAAAAAAAGTTTAGGAAGACCACGGAAACGGAATATTACTAAGAACGCTAATATGTACAAATTCCAAGAAATGATAAATACTAAAGTACCATTAGTTAAAAAAAGTTTAGGAAGACCGCGGAAACAGAATATTGCTATGGACGCTAATATCTACAAGTGCCAAGAAATGATAAATAAAGCACCATTAATTAAAAAAAGTTCGGGGAGACCACGAAAACGTCTAAATATCGTTGCCAATCTAGAAACACTACAACCTCAAAAAATTAGAAAAAGTAGAGGAAGACCAAGAAAAAATCACATTGATTCTGCTAATAGCGGTACATTCCAATGCAAGGAAATGGATTTAAATAATGTAGAAGTAAAACTAATAAAAATTGATCCGATTTTCAAATGCAATGAAAGACTATGTAAAATTGAAGACGATACTGATCACTGAAAACGTTTAATTACAATTGCAAATAATAAAGTTAACAATGTTAAAATGAGAATCTACGATTGTATGTCAATGCGTTTAGCAATTTGAGTTAGATCGAAATATTTCTTATACGAAATTTTGGATGTCAAAAACTGTTATAAGAAAGTTAACTAATGATTTGTGATTAAAATACTTTTATTACATACTTGTTACAAAATAGATCAATCAATATTATATTTTGTGTTCAATGAAGATCGCATTTTGTTAAAATAAAATTATTTTCTTTTTTCTTTTTACATTTCATATGTATCTAAAATGTGAAATTTTAATCAAATTGCATATTTTTATGTAAAATAAAAATTATATTAATTGTTGAAAAATATTCTATATTGTTATTAAACGATTATCATACTGTTTCTAATGAAAAAATAAACATTTTGTATTACACACATGTATATATATATATATAGATTTGTTACTATACTATGTATTGCTTACATACTTTTTGCTCTAATAACAAACTTATCTTGAAAATTAACTTTGTATAATATTAATGTCCGAAAACTTTCCTTTCATATGTGTCTCTAGTTGATTTATTTCATTTTAAAAATCAATTGTTCCATAAATAATAATTTCACGAATCTATTGTCTTTTCTAGATGTGAGCAATGGCATTGTTAATTACTCGAACAAAATTTTGCCAACTCTAGTCATCTCAAAGGTGGTACAACTAGGTAAAAGAGATGAACCTCCACCACCCAGTAAGTACTGGTCGATATTTTGCAACAAAAGAACCAATATAAACAACTAACGAATTAATCCATCTATAAATAATACATCATTCCATGAATTTTTCAGATGAAATAGTTCAAGAAACACCTTCGATTAATAACTTAGCCTTACATTCAATAAGAAGCAGTAAATGTCGAAGACGTTCGGGATGGTCTTGGAAATTCCAGAACAGCATTGCCAATAGTATAGTTGTCAAGCGTCGTCAAACAGATCAAAATTCTACTGCATTATCAAATTTTTACAAGACTCGGAGCACAAATAGCGTCGCTCGCAGTACAAAAGCAAATCTTAAGAAAAATGAGAAAGCAAAAAGAGAAAACCTCGTTCCAGTCAATGAAAAAATATACAAGTGTCCGAATGCTGGCTGCGACCGCTCGTACAAATACCACCGGAACATGAGCTCTCATCAACGGTACAAATGTATGTACAGGAACAAGTACAAACTCCAGCCAAAGACGATTACGATTAAGAAGAAAATAAATATGGTTGAATACCACGTATGCCCAACTGCAGGTTGTGAACGCGTTTACAAGTACAAGAAACGCTTGGATCAACATATACGCAATGACTGTCAGATTCCACCGCCCTTTAAATGTCCGCACTGCCTTTATTGTAGTTCCCGAAAATGGTGTGTCAAGATGCACATCAAAAGAATACATGGCGAAGATATCAACGGAGTGATTTCACTGAAACCCAAAGGAAAAAGTAAGTACCGTCTTGCTATTGAGACATCGACGTTCACAGTGAATGCGCACTTTTTAAAATAGTACTTTCAGGTTGCTCCATTCAACAGAAAAAACCAACTAAGCCGTCTAAAACTTCTGATAATTCTAAAAAACGTCTAGGCCGACCGTGGAAAATCCAGAATTATAGAAACATTTAAAGATTCCAAGACAATCGAACAGAAAATATATGGACTTGAACCGGATGCCACTAACAGATACAGATGTCCGACTCCAGGTTGCGACAGCACCTCAAAAGCCATTAAATATCTGATTCATCATTTGCGCTTCAAGTGTCAAGTGCCACCGAATTTTAAATGTCCTTACTGTTTGTACCGGTTAATCGTTGTTACTCCCATGCGATTGTACATTAAACAGGTTCACAAGGGTCAGGAAATACGGATTATCAAGATTAATGGATTAAAAAAGTGAAAGTTTATTTTGAATTATTTTTTTTTTTGTGGACAAGATTTTTGCCATGAGCCTAAAATTGATTTTTGAAGTTATAAATAATTTGGATTTTTTATAAGTTACTTTTCATGTAGTATTACATACATTTTTACAAATTATTTTTTATAATTTCCAATTAAACGGAAAAGATTTTATTTTCGTTATTACACATGCAATTTTTAGTTATATTGAAAAATTATATATTTAGTGCGTAAATGTTTTTGAAAAATAATTAATGTTAAATATTTAATTTATTTTGGTTAATCTTCAATATAAATTTTTTTTTGTTATTTTTTACTTAAGTTTTTCAAGATTTTCAGAAAATAAAGTTCAGATATTTTCTAAATAGGTTAATCGTAAAAAATTGGTTATTTTAAAAGGCAGTTTACTATTTGATATTAGTTTTGTATTAACGAATGCAAATTTGCCATCGTTTATGTAGAGTTAAAAAAATGTAAGTTTCATTTATTTGATATATATTTCATTAAATAAATATAAACTAACAAACAATGATTCTTTATTTTATCGTTGATCTTTTAAAGTATATTCGCGTTTATTGCTTTCTTAACTGCATAATATGTACGTCCTAATCCTCGTTAATTTATCTGAAAACCAACACAAAATAAAATTATTATAACTACTATAGATACTATTATTAAATATTTAGAACATGTAACAATTATATTACATCAAAAAAATTGAGTTGACGCTAGAAAGAAACGCCAGAGATTGAAGGTAATAGAAATAGTCAGTACACAAGACTTTTTATCTAAAATATATTTTTTATTGATAAATAATGTATAATTCAATTATTTCGAAAGAATGTAAGCTTTTGATTCATTATGTATTATATTTATATGCTTAATATTAGATAAAAAATAAACGTTAAATAGTTTGATTTTGAATGTAACTTTAAATATAATTGGCAAGATTTTTATATATTTGTTGCATGTATTTCGTAGATATTTGTTTATGCACCTAAATTATTGAATAAATTATTTTAAAATTTGAAATAAATTATGACACGAACTAACCAATGTAATCTGTTTTTCTAGAACTTTGTCCAGAAGTTGACCCTTTATCAATCGATGATCCGATATTCATTAGGGCGACAGAACAGCAAAACGTTAACGAAATACATCAAGAATTGGGTTAGTATTAAACATTTCCTTTTCTTTTTGCAAAACTAAATCAAATTTGATATTCAAGTAGTGTCTTAAAATTTTCAATTAAAGAGTTATGCGCGCTTAGAAAGTTGTGTCCAGCGATTTTCCAAAATGTGTTTATATTTATCATTATAAAAATTAATGTACATGTTAAGGTGTTGTTTAAATATATTTTCATAATTTTATTTAGAAAAATAATACATTATATCGCTGCTGTAGGCTATTTTCGGAAGCAGTAGGAAAAAAAAGTAGTGAGCAGAATCTCTGGACTGGATTATCTGAAATGGGGAAAAAAATAAAAATAATTAGATTACAACATAACATATTATTTTATTTTTAGTCAAAAAAAACAAACAAAATATTGCATTTTTCAAAAAAATACTAACTAAAAGAATTTCCATTATTCATAAAAATGTTCAAAGTGAACAATATTTATTCAAAGACACAAACTTTTGATTTAAGATTCATGAATAACATTTCAGTACATATTCGTGATTGCTTATCTACTTTAAAAACACAGTTTTGCGAAAAACGTTCTATTAGAAACATATTACATACATTAAACCATATGGTTCTTTTACTGACACGAAATCATCCATTCCAGGACCATATAATAAACATTTAAACGCGGTGCGCGAGCGCCAAATCGTGCTATATCCAGCTCATGTCTGCGATACTAAAACGTACTTAAAAAAATTTAATGATAAGCATTTCCGACGTATTTTTTCCTCAACTTTCCAAAGGTGTAGTCAGTTCTCCCGAAATTTTCCACTTTCGCCTTCAAAAAGTATATTTTTAATATTTTGTTGACCCTCTAGATCGAAAGCTGAGCATTTTTTACGTAGGAATAGATATTTTCCAAAGAGTGCCCGCGATGTTTTCTGTGAGAAATAGAAGGCGAAAGAGTATACACGCAGCACGAATTTAGCACGTAAGTCAGGCGCTAAGGCGGACAGAGTCAGCGCGTTGTATTTCGCTTACTTTTTGAAAAATAATTTGAAGGTGAAAATGGAAAATTTCTGGAAAATTGCCTACACTATTGAAAAACTGAGAAAAAAATACGTCGGAAATGTTTATCATTAAATTTATTAGAGTACGTTTCAGTATCGTAAGCATGAACTGAATATAGCACGATTTGAGGCTCGCGCGCCGCACTGGGGCAGTTGACGCGAAACGTCTCGTATGTTGTCACGGCCAGCCGTGCCGACGTTGGTGATAACAAAGCAATTAGGTACTTTGTTATCTAAACAAGAGATCGAGAGCATGATTAGCAAGCCTAGAGAGAGAACCGAACAGACTTGTTGTTGTTGTCGTGCACACATGTATCGCGCCGCGAGGTAGTTTCGCATAGCCGTTGTTCAGGCTCGTCGAAATCTGGACAACAGCATCCGTTAGGCGTTATCGCGCGGAGAGATTGAGTGTACACGGATAGAATTTTCCGATAAAAATTACCGTGAAATTCATGGTAATCGTGGATCAACTCGAATAATTTTTACCGTGAATTCTTCTAAAAAAGTAATGTTCTTTCCAGAGTTTTACTCAGAATCCCACCAAGGCACTGATCATATCCTATCATCTGTAACTATTAAAAATGAGGAACAACAAGACAGTATTGAGGCTGATCAACAACCGAGTAAGCACCGTTAGAATAACAATGCAACACCAAAGATGCAATTAAATTGATGATTATCTTGATTGACGATACAAATTTTATTGAAAAAAAAAAAAAAATTAAATTACATAACCGCCAACAAGCTGAATTAAAATAACTCGTTGAACATAAGTTCTATATAAGTTCTTAATGAAATCATGTTCAGAACCTTGCACTCTTTATACACGGATAGAATTTTCCGGTAAAAATTACCGTGATTCTATAAAGTCTCAGGAAAAATTATCGTGATTCACGGTAAAAATTATTGGTGTTCATCCACGATTACCATGAATTTCACGGTAATTTTTACTGGGCACTCAGAATTTCAGGAAAATCGTTCCTGAAATTTAAATAATAAGAAATTGAAATAACTCTTTAAGAATCTAAAAAATATTTTAATAGTCTTTGTGCAGAAATTTTAAAGAAAAATTTGAATCACTGATACATTTAAAATATTTCGATTTAGAAATAATACGCATTTTTCAGTATTTTCAGGTCAAATTATACAAGGATCACTTTTAAATAGTACTACATTAATACCAACACAATCCAGTCAACCTGAAGGATTTACAATACGAGAACAACAAAACCAGAGTGACAGTAGTGGCACCATAATATCTTTTGTAATTAAAAACAATATTTACCTTATAAAGTTTACTTCGTAATATCTAAAGTGACTTTTACTAACGCGAAAATAAATTTTCAGGATATTCATAAAACGAGAAACGGAAAATATAAATGTCCATCTACAGGTTGTGATCGCGTGTACAGTTATAAGCATGGCTTGAATGAACATTTACGCTACGAGTGTCAGTTACCATGTACATTTAAGTGTCCGTACTGCCACCATCTTTACACTCGACGATCTAACGGATATCGACATATCAAAACACAGCATCACGGTTTTGAAGTCAGACTTCTAATAGTTCCCAAGTCACACTTATACAAGCAATAATAAAAAATTTAGCAATATGATCGTCCATTACAATTATGTATTTAATTACATGGTATTTACGTTGACAATGTGCAGTCACAATGTAGCTGCGAAGTATTTTATTTGCACAAAAGAATTAAAAAAAAACACACATGCAAAAAAAATAATTGTTTGTATGTAATAAAGAAATATTTCAAAAGAACATAATTTTTATATCTGTCATTATATATTAGTTACATACTTGATATTAAGTACAAAACCGACGTGAATACTTGTATTTGAAATGTAATTTCAGGGTTTTTTTATTACGAATAATAATAACACCGAAAAAATTAATTGTCAAATGGTTTTCATTGTTGCACGTATTTTGTATATATTTGCACTTATGCCTAAATTCTTACTAATTTGCTTTTCGATTAATAGTCAATTATTACACGTAATTTATCCATACGTAACTGTAAT
The DNA here is from genome assembly GCA_035583055.1 of Torymus tubicola. Taxonomy (NCBI): domain Eukaryota; kingdom Metazoa; phylum Arthropoda; class Insecta; order Hymenoptera; family Torymidae; genus Torymus; species Torymus tubicola. Next base: position 6,982 of record JAWWEQ010027082.1, on the reverse strand, counting down.
TTGTTTTTCTAGAATTTTACCCGGACATCGATCCTTTATCGTTCGAAGACTCGTCAACTGTATTCATCGATACTATAGAACATCCAAACATCAGTGACGTGCCTCAGCCAATGAGTAAGTATTAACCATTTGTTGCACTCTTTGGTGCAAGAAAAATAAAAATTAATATTCAAATGATGTATTTAAAATTTTTAATTAAAAATTTATATATTTTTTTACCAGTATTACCAGATAATTTTGTACAAGAATCCCTTTTCAACAATACCACAACAATGCCTATGCCTATGCCTTCGCAATCCAGTCAACCTGAAGAACCTTCGATAAGAACGCGAAGACCAGAGAGCAACATGTACAGTTACGGCACCCACAAATACTTTGTAATTATTGACAATGATATCTTTCAAAATTTTCTTTGATCATATAGATACTTATATTACATTATTAATTTTCAGAGACGTTTCAGAAGCAGAAGCAACAAGGAGCCGGACATATTGAATCCATATAAATGCCCAACTGCGGGTTGCGGACGCGTTTACAAGTATAAGAAAGGCTTGGATCAACATTTACGCTTCGAGTGTCAGTTGCCACCCTCGCATAAGTGTCCGTATTGCGACTATCTTTGTGCTCTACGTGGTTCCGGATATCGACATATCAAAACGCAACACAAGGGTCGCGAAGTCAAACTTCTCAAACTCACCTATAACCAATAATCAAATGATTTATCAATCGTTCATCAATTTTAAACGTTTTATTAAATTAATGGAGTGTAACAAAATTTCTTTAGTCCTTTCAAGAATGATTTTTTTTTCGATGACGTGATCTCTTTATGTTTTTTTATTTATTAATATTATATTATATATAATCCTGTCAATTAAGCTGTATTTCTATATTCTCCCATCACTGAAAGTCACTGAAAAGTGCAAAAATTCAAATCTGAATTCACTAACAGCTGATTAAAGAGTCAAAATCCAAAGAAATCAAGATGGTAAACGTGGATTACTACCATACTTCAAAGGGTTAAGAATATAGAACAAAGTCATTGATCGCACAAAACGTTATTGTGTATTATAAAATACAAAAAATAAGAAGCATAAAAAAATTAATGTTCTGTTAAATTACGAAATATTTCAATATAATGCAATTTTAGTACCTGTCATATATTAGTTATTTATTTTACGTTAGGCAAAAAATTATATATTAGTTTTATTTTAGATGTAATTTTTCTGTTCTTATATTGGATAATAATAAAAAAAATAATTGTTGTGTTTATATATTTGTTACGTGTACTTTTATTCCTAAATTATTATTTGTTTCCTTTCCAGGTCAAAATAAATTATATAATCAAACTAATGCGTTTTTCTAGGACTTTGCCTAGATATTGATCTTTTATTATCTAAAAATTCGAAAACTGTACTCATTATAATACGGTAAAACAGCAAAACATTAATGAAATGCTCCAACCGTTGAGTACGTATTTGCCATTTTTTGTTGTTATAAAACTAAATCAAATTAATATTCATTAAAATAATTTTCAGATGATTTAATGGAAAACAGAGAGGAGATCGGATTGAATTTATATAAATGTAATTTATATGGATCAACATCTACGTTTCGAGTGTTAGTTGCTGCGCTCATATAAGTGCCCGTACTCTGATTATCACTGCGCTAGACGCGGTACTGCGGATATCGACATACTGCAAGGCAATACAAGGGTTGCAAAGTTAAACTTCTCAATTTTTCTTTTTTTTTTTTTTTTTTTTTGTTTTTTATTAACATAGTCTAAAGGGTTTTAAGTTGCATTACACGCAGGAGCATAAGAAACAAGAAAATTTATCTTCATTGAAACTTCAGGAATGTAACACAAATGTATTTTAAATAAAAATGTAACATTAAAATATGTGTATTCACTAATAGTCTTATTTATTGATTATACCAATTACGCAGTCACAAAAAGCGTCAATTGGACTGTTCTTTTGCTTAGACTATCATACTTTTATATATTTTCACATACTTCAAATAAAGCTGGTATCAAAAATACTCCATCAGGACTTTGAGATATATGAAAAAAATATAATTTAGACTTTGTATTTATTGATTGTGCCCATAAATCATCCTTTCACGTATACTTTCTACAGATATCATTTTAAAAATGAAAATTGTATGTTTTGTTTTATATGATATCTTCAAAATTTTATATTTCAGACATCTTAAAATCTTAACAACAATTTTGACATCGGATTAATGTTAAGGAGGCCAACATGCATAAGAATATAATAATCTAGTCAAAGTACTGACCAGTTACTTATTTTTGTGTGCCAATATTATTAGTTATTTCTTGTTTGAAATTTTCATCTTGATAATTTATCTTACACAACACATTGCACTAACCTTACATTTGCACTGAACATATTTTTCATTTCAAATAAAATTTTCTATGCACTAGTATATAAATGTAAGTAACAATGTTTATTTTGCTATTCAGTGAATGTATTTAATGAGATATTTTTTTCTAGATTCTTACGAAGATTTTACGAACTCCACTAACCAAGATGCACCAGAATTCCAATTCGTAAAAGTCAAGCCTGAAGATAACGAATTTGAAAGTTTCGAAGAAACACTTGAAGATTCATGTACGTATTTTCTTAATTGGTATCATATAAAATAAATACGGATAGCACATTGTTAAGCTTCTGCGTAAAGCAGATGCTGGACATACACGCAGAAAAATGTTTGAGTAAAAATTACTCTATACTGTTTGTTACCCGAGGATAGACTAGAACTCTAAAAAAAATGACTATACTTTACAGGAAAAATTTCGGCCTTTCTGATAATTTTTACTAGATTTATAGCAATTTTTACTATAATGTATAGTAATTCTTTTCAGAATCCGAGTCTGTCCCCGGATAACAATAAGGTGTAGTAATTTTTTTTCCTGTATTATATTCTGAACCAATAATGCAAACATGTATATAAAATATATGTGCGATTCAACAAGATAAATTGACACAACTATTCGAAAAGAATAAAACAAGGTTGTTAAAAGAAAAAGAATAAAAATTAGCCTCTCGGTATTTGTGGAATAAAAGTGAAAAATAGTTTTTACAACAAAAATCGATTTATTTAAAACATAGAGAAAAATTATACATTTTTTCTAGTTATGGATGATCCGCAAGACGTACTTCCTACTCTCTCCGGACCTGGACCAACCCCGACTACCACCGTACGCCCTAAACGTATAGGTCGACCCTGGAAGTACAGATATATGGACCCAATTAACGTGCCGATCGGCATTTCGCCCCCGGAGATGAGTAGTCAACGAGATGACAGTGACAAACCGTTTAAATGTCCTACGATGGGCTGCGGTCGCGCCTACAAGTACAAAAACGGGCTGAACCGACATCTGCGTTATGAATGCCAAGTGCCACCGGTGTTCAAGTGTCCCTACTGTCCTTATCGAACAGTTTCCAACTCTACTGTGAAAACACATATTAAAAAGATCCATCCGGGATTCGAACTTCGAGTTATCAAACTAAGCGATGGAAATTGAAATATGTTTTTGATAATGTCTAGGATATTATTAGGAAAGTTCGCAGGTGTTCATTATGGAAATGCTAAATATTTATATATTTTCGAAGATATCTTTGAATATGTTATATTTAATAGAATACATTTCTATAAATATTTAGATATATTTATGAGTTCATGTATATGTCCAAATCTATTTCAAATCAAGCGGCCAGAGTATGCCAATGTTACTGTTCGTTTTCGTTTTGAAGTATGTTATTCAGCTCTTGAAATGATTTGACCAATAATTTTTTCTAAAATAATTTTTGTTTAAAAAACCAAATGAAGATAATCTCTTGAATTTTTAACCGCATATAGCCTTCAACTAGTGTAATAACTGATTCAAATTTCAAGTTGATATATAAAATATTTTTTAAGATATTAATTTTTGAAAAATAAAAAAGTGTTCATTAATAACAAATGAAACAGTGAAGATATTTTAAATTAAAAAAAAAGAAAATATAGGTAATTTAAATACGTTTCAAAAGAAGTTTATTATTTTATGTAATAATGGCTGTAAGATATGAAAAAATCGAAAAAATTCAAAATTCAAAATCGCTTTTAAGTTCTAAAACAAAAGAAAATCAATAAAAAATCAAATCCATCAGGGTACTTTTATTTTCCCGCGAGACGAAGAGAATAAGCTTTACCCGACGAAAATCGGTTGATTCGTTTCGAAGATATGAAGAGTTGAAATATATGCACACACGCACACACACACACACATACACACAGACACGAAAACAAAAATTATCAAAATCAAATAATACAGATATATCACCTTAAAACATGTTTTTGAACATTTTTTTTCGACAATTTTTTTCACCGTTACAAAGCTTCCTCTATAAGGAAACAATAAAAATTACAAGCTAATGAATAACATACTTTAATACCAAAATGATCAGTGATATAGGCATATTCTGGCTGATCTATTCGAGAACGATTTGGTGATGTCTTATTTCCTCTTGTGAGTTCTTCAAAAGAGGGGAAATCTGCCTATTTATGATATAAATATAAATATGAATATACATTTCTTATTTTGATTGAAGCTAAATAAATATATTGTAGTTTGGTGTATTGTTTGTAAGGAGATTACTTTACTTTTGACTACGTTACTTTTAACATAATATATAAATATACAATTTATATATGCACATTATTTGTAAATAAATACGTGAAGAGTTTGTTTAAATTTAATGAAATGAATACATAAAGAATACGGGCAAAGCTTTCTTTGTTTAAATAATTTTTTGACTGCCAGACGTTTGACCGAATAGCTCCTTACCAAACAGACAATTCCTCAGAATAAAATTTGAATTTCAAAATCTCCATCTTTCCAAAAAATTAGGTAAATCAACAGAATATTCTACGAAATTATTATAATACAAATATAATATTTGTTCTAGGTGTTCACTTAGAAATTTGTTAAGTTTGAAACTAGAAATACCCGTATTGTAATTATTAAAGTTAAAGAAACATTTGCCTAGACTATCATACTTTTATATATTTTGACATATTTAAAATAAATCATAAATAATATAAAATAATTTATACTTTGTATTTATCAATTTTACCCACAAATCATCCTTTCACGTATACTTTGTACAGATTTCATTTTAAAAATGAAAATTGTATGTTTAGTTTAATATGATATCTTCAAAATCTTATATTTCATGAAATATCTTAAAATCTTGAAAACAATTTTAACTCCGAATTAATCTAAAGGAGGCCAACATGCATACGGATATAATAATATAACCAAAAGAACTGACCAGCTACTTATTTTTGTGTGCCAATCTTATTAACCACTATTCTTATTTTAAATTTTCAGCTTGATAATTTATCTTACACAACACATTGCCACTAATCTTACATTTGCACTGAACATATTTTTCGTTTCAAATAAAATTTTCTATGCACTAGTATAGAAATGTAAGTAACACTGTTTATTTCTCTATTCAATAAATGTATTTAATGAGATATTTTTTTCTAGATTATTACGAAGATTTTACGAACTCCACTAACCAAGAAGCACCAGAATTCCAATTCGTAAAAGTCAACCCTGAAAATAGCGAATTTGAAACTTTCGAAGAAAAACCTCGAAATTTACGTACGTATTTTCTTTAATTTACGGTATCACATGTAATAAATACGAATTGCACATTTCGAACCAATAATGCAAATATTGATTGTTTGTATCTGCTTCATAAAAAATATTTTGAATTAAAAATCAAAGTTACAACACCCCGTATCAAAAATTTATGTGTACTTAAACAAGATAAATTGACAGAAATGTTTGAAAAGAATAAAACAAGGTTATTAACAGAAAAAGAATAAAAATTAACCTCTCGATATTCGTGGAATAAAAGTGAAAAAGAGTTTTTACAGCAAAATTCGATTAAATTGAAACCTAGAGATCCATTATACCCTTTTTTCTAGTTCTAGATGATCCGCAAGACATACTTCCTACTCTCTCCGTACCTGGACCCACCCCGACTACCACCGTACGTCCTAAACGTTTAGGTCGACCCTGGAAGTACATATACATGGACCCGATTAACGTGCCGATCGGTATTTCGCCCCCGGAGAGGAATGACAGTGACAAACGGTTCAATTGCCCTACGATGGGCTGCAATCGCGCCTACAAGTACAAAAACGGGCTTAACCGACATCTGCGCTACGAGTGTCAAGTACCGCCGAGGTTCAAGTGTCCCCACTGTTCTTTCCGAACATTCTCTAAGTTTACCGTGAAAACACACATTAAAAAGAAACATCCGGGACTAGAACTTCGAGTTATCAAACTAAACGATGACAATTGAAATATCTTTCTGATAATGGTCTGGGAAATTATTAGAAAAGTTTGCGGGTGTTCATTATGGAAATGTCACCTATTCGCGATAAAAATATAAATATCAATAATTTTTTATCGAAGCAAAGTAAATATATTTTACTTTAGTGTATTGGTTTTAAGGAGATTATTTTTTATTACGTTACTTTTAACATAATATATAATTTATTTATGCACATTATTTGTAAATATATACGTGAAGAGTTTGTTTCAAATTGATGAAATGAATAAATAAAGAATATGTGCAAAGTTTTTTTTGTTTAAATAATTTTTTGACTGTCAGACGTTTGACCGAATAGCTCCTTACCGAACAGACAATTCCTCAGAATAAAATTTGAATTTCAAAATTTCCGTCTTTCCAAAAAATTAGGTAAATCAACAGAATATTCTACGAAATTATTATAATACAAATATAATATTTTTCTTTTTTTTTTTTTAATTGGTTATTTAGCGTCGCATCCCCCATTAGGGTTTTAGCGACGTGTTATAACTATAAAAACTCGTATTTGGTACTGTAGGGGGTTGAACTGTAGGTTTGGCGGTCATGAGTTCGATCTCCGTCACCGAAAA
>JAWWEQ010027071.1:0-24920 GCA_035583055.1 Torymus tubicola | reverse complement strand
AAAAATACGTGTCAAATAATTTTTGGAGAAGAACATGAATACTTTTATCCCAAAATGATCGGTGAGATAGGCATACGTGGACCACCTGATTTGAGATGGATTCGGCCGTTGACTAATAGGAATAAGATTGTGAAATACAGTGTACCATTGTAATCTGTTTTGGCTAGGGTTTCAAAAAGTTTGCTCAAGCATGATGTGAGAGTTATTGGACACACAGATTTACCGTTACTTTTTTTTATAAAGTGTACGTGACCATCTTTCCAATTAGGCGGAAATGTACTGTCTGGGTGCATTTCATTGAAGATATCTACAAGTAATAGCTTATACTCAATAGGCAGTTCTAGTAGAATTTCAAAATCTATGCCATCCATGCCTGGGGCGGAATTTTTCTTTTTATTTTCTAAAGCGATATTAAGTTCGGCGAAACTGTAAGGGAGTTCAAAGAAGTTATTTTGAGAGTGAGATGGCAGCCATTCAGGGTTAGTAGGAACCCAGGGAGGAGAAATCTTGTTCAAAACTTCATCAATCTTTTCTGATAGTTCAAAGTTTTTTGAAATATGTTCTGAATTATTAATTTTATTCCAGCTGTTTTTTTAGAATTTTTATCGTATTCCAGACATAATTGGGATCAGTCCGAATTTCTGTAATAGTCTTTTTTCTTTTTTCTGAAAGTTCGTTTTGCAATAGCAGCATTTTTTTTTAAATTAATCATATCTTTAAGACTTTTGGACTTATCCCATTTTTTAAAGGATGATCTTCGAAGACTTTTAGCTTCGTTACATTCAGAGTCCCACCAAGGTACGGGGTTTTTAAGTTTGCTTTGTCTATGATTTTCATTTTTCTTAGGCGTTGTTTAAATCATAGCCTTGGTGACTATTTTTATAAAGTGGTCATATTTTTCGCATGAGTTGAGATCATCGTAAACAGGATCGAGAAAACTATCATAGAAAGTTTTGAGGATTTTCTCAAATTTCGTCCAATTCGTGCGCAATGATTTCAGTTTAAACAATTTTTTTTATATGGATTTTGAGCCACATTAACATTTATACAGAGTGGGTGGTGGTCAGAGCCCCAGGTTTCGTCACAGATTTCGACATATATATTATCAGCCAATTGTGAGGTAGAGAAGACAAAATCGAGATTGGACTTGAGGCCGTGGTAATAATCAACATGTGTATTAGAATCACTATTGTGTAAAAATAAATTTTTGTTAAATATGGATTTTTCAAGTCTATCACCATTTTTGTCAGTATGCCGACAATTTCAGCTTAAATTATTAGCGTTAAAGTCACCTACCAGAAGACAATTGTTACTAACAATATTGTTTATTATTACATTCCATTCAGTCTGTGATAATGTGGAACCTGGAGCTCTGTAACAGGTTATAATATTAATCGTTGGAGTAATATTGTTAATTTGTACGCCGCAAATTTCTACGGAATTATCTGGACAATGAATTTATGGTATTTCGGTAAACGCAAGGTTATTTTTAATAAACATAAGGATACCTCCGCCACGACAAAGAACACGATCTTTTCGATAAGAAGAAAAATCAAAGAGGTAGATTTTTTCACTTGGAGTTAGCCAAGATTCAACAATGATGATTACATCGTATTCAAATCGAACTATTTGTAAGTCTGCCATTCGTTGACGGATACTTCTTGCGTTCTAAAACATGATAATTAAATTTTTTTGTTGCATGGTGTTTTCTTTATCCATCATTCTTCCGAAGATGCGACCCCATCACTTGCAGCTTCTTCGCTTGACCAATCTTGATCACAATAATCCAGTTTTCTAAGAATTCTCTTAATACGAGCTTTTAAATTCTTGGCTTCAATGTGTTCATATGATTTTTTGAGAACGTTTATGAGTGTTGGAAGGCTTATGTAATATTTGTGTGCAATATGTATCGTGTCAGAATTACCGTAAGATTCAAAAAGAAAGTCAGCCAAAGTTTTATAGTCAGTATCTGTTTCATTTTCAAGTTTATTATTTTGAGTGTCACCGAGGGTGGCGACACTTTGATTTTTTTATATGTTACATTTTTCTTAACTTTTGGAGGTGGGCGTTTGAAATTGATGCCCTTAGTGCTATCTGTCTCACGAACTGCAGAATCTTTTGTATCACTTACTGTAGAGGCTGATGATGAAAGGACGTTTAGCAGATACAGCTGAAGTATTATTTGGGAGCGCCGCTGAGGTCGATGCTCTCGGTTCTGTGGTTATCAACGATTCTGCTTGGCGTCTTGGTCCATAAGCTGTGAGCTGGCTCTAGGTCTTCTTCAGTTTCCATTATAATTTGATCATTCTGCGATGAAGGTTTGATAGGTGGGTCTAAATTTTGACAATTCTTTGCTAAGTGGCCTGGTTGATGATGTGCAAAGCAGGTCAGATTTTCCTTAGAAAAATATATCCAGTAGGATTGTTTATCATATTCAATTTTAACAGCAGGAGGGACTTTCTCAACATCTGTTTTATCGACATAGACATGCTCCATGAAACTTAAGAGATGGATATATCCTTCATCTTGCAAGCCGGTTTTTATATAAGAGATTCTTGATTTTAGTGTAACGTTGCAATTCATCAATTTGTTTTCGATAATGTGGTTTGGAATAACAAGGTGAACAGTTAAGATGATTATCCGCTTGGCTGGAGAGTTTAATGGTTTAATGTTAAGTATCTGTTCGTTTACCTCAACTGAGTTATGTTTATTGACTAATAGGTCTGCAGATTATTGGGAATTTAAGTAAATACAAATTCTACGATGAGAAATTCTTGAAATGCTTAGCATATTTTGTGGCCCAATTAAGTTTCCAATTCCAAGTGCATAATCTCTAATAGTGAGACCCTCTATTGTGTCTAATATTATAGCTTGTTCCCTCTTCGGGCAAACTTCTTCTTTGGCAACCTTAGTATATGAAACTTTTTTAGGCACTGAACTGTTAAACATATTGGCTTGATTCCGAGCGTACCTGATACCAGAAACACTCATTTTTAGAGATTGAGAGTAGTAGGAAAGATACAGTAAACTCTATCTCTCTTACAGTAAACTGTATCTCTCCTAATTATTGTAATTTCAATTTACACGCAGAACCGAAATTTTGGAATATGAGATTGGTATTATTGAGACACTCACTTCACTTGTAAATACAACACGTGAGAGAAACACGTCTTACTTTGACGGTGTCTAAGCTCGAACCAAATGTTGATTTTGTTGTACCTACCACAAATAAAGAATGATGATAAAGAATAGATTAGTATACATCAAGAGAATACGAGTCATATATCATGCGCATATTCATTGCAATGCATACTTTGACTTCAAATAATAAAGTATATTGAATACTTTCACTGACAGATCCCCGGTCAAAAATATCCAGGCAGAAAATCCCGATTGGATTTCCAGTTGGATTCCAGGTGGATTTCCTAGTTGGATCTGGTGAATTCTCATAGATTTCAGTAGATTTTTTAGCTAGACTTCCACTTAGATTCATGTTGCGTAAATTTCCTACCTAATCCCTATACTAAAAGATGCGCGTCCGCGAATTTCGTCAGGCCTTAATTTCGTGACGCCTTAAAGTGAGACAGATAGATGCAGACCACGGTAGTGTGAGAGAGAGAGAGAGAGCGATAGTTAGTATCCCACGCAGCATGTAGCGCGCATTTAGTGACGCCTTAAAGTGAGACAGATAGATGCAGACCGCGGTAGTGTGAAAGAGAGAAAGAGCGATAGTTAGTTGCCCGCACAACATGTAGCGCGCATGACGTCTGAAAGTGAGATAGATAGATGCAGACCGCGGTAGTGTGTGAGAGAGAGAGAGAGAGCGATAGTAGCTCGCGCATTATGTACCGCGCATGTGGCAGTCAAGGAAAACGTAGGTTTTCGGAAAAAATGGCGCGCAGAATGAGAGCGCATATGGTGCTGGCTGTGACAGTCTATAGTGAAAAGATTGGTAACGGCAGAACGCAGAGATCTTCGTTCCGGTGCTTCTCTTGCGGCGTCAATTGGTAAGTTTTTGAATTTAAACGAAGTAATATATTTGAGAATATATATTTCAAATAACGTATTTCAAATAACGTATGTAAACAATGAATTACAACGTAATTAGAATTTCACTTTTTAAAATTTATCATACAACATTTGAAATAAATATATTAATTTATTATTTATTAATAATAATTCGTTTCATTAGTTAATTATTTATTTTTTACTAAATATTACATAATTTTGGAATTTTGCAAAATAATGATAATTATTAATTATTATTTTATTTTTTTTTTATAAACAATTTTTTGGAAAATTTTAATACGTACTTTTGATTAATAACGAATAAAATATTTTTATATCAACAACTTAATTAGAATGGCACTATTTAAAATTTATCATATAACAATAGTGTTTTTATTTATTTTGAATTTTTTTAATTAAGTGTTGAAACTATTTTCGTAGTATATATGGACTAAAAATGACTTATTAATATAAATATATCTAAAAATTTTAATTTTTAATAGTAATTTTAAACATAATGGTTTTTCTAATCATGATGAAGTACTTTTCATACGTCATATTAACTATATTTACAGATTGCTCTTGATAATTCATTTGCATAATCAGGGCTATTTCGCGTTATTTTGTATTTAGCCATGTTACAGAAAAATCGTAATAGACCGCTTCCATAGCCTGTTCGCTGCCAAAATATAGACCAAGGTTATGTTCTATACAAAAGTCTTTAATAAGAAAAAAAAACTGCGTGCACTTTTGGTGTTACTGCAAACACTTTTGTAGTGACCATAACCACTTTCTACGTTTTTACAGCGAACAGGCTATGGAAGAGGTCCATCACGATTTTTCTGCAATACGGACTAAATATAAAGTAAAGCAAAATAGTCCTGATTATGCAAATAAATTACTACTTTGCACTCAGTAGATTATCGAAAAATATTAAATTACCCCTAAATATCGCCGTTAAAACACTTTTACAAATATTTTCACTTCCAATCAATATTTTTGAACGAAATAAAATTATTTTTATTAAACCAATAACCCAATAATAAAATCGACTTAAGAGTTTGCTTCCCTTAGTTTGGAAGGGGTAGAATCGTATTTTATCAAGTACATTTTCGTAATAAAAATTCAAAAATTAACTCAAAATAAATAAAAAATATTATTTTTACAATTTTCTAGAGTTTTTTTTAATAAATAACACGAGTTCGTCATCAAAATTTTAAAATTTAAATTGGTGGATCCAATACGCTCGACGAAACTTTTTTAAAAACTTTTAATTTCGATAAATAGTGGCTTTTTGACGCCGCTGAATATCAATTTATAACCATATTTCCAAAATTCATAATATTGAATCTAATATGGTGGAAGAAATTGACAATGAGAGTGAGATGTGTGGTTTTTGCAGATAATTTTTACAGAAAATTTTTACAGATAATTTTTACAGATAATTTTATACCAAAAAAAATTGATTTTTATTTATTTTTATTTATAATTATTAAATTTACATAAAGTCTATTAAATTATAATTTTAATTAATTAAAATGTGTCGATTTTCTATTGGATTATTCTGTAGAGTTAATAGTGTAACAATAGTAGTATAAATAAAAGATTTTAATAAACAATGAAATCGTAATGTATTTTTAATGAATTTTAATTGTTATTTTCAGCAGGGATTACAAACTATCAAGAGATTAATAAAAAAGTTTATGCATGCAGTAATTTTGAATGAATAAAAAAACAATTATAATTCTTCTTATTGTTAATTTGATAATAATTTTATTTTATTTTTGATATACATTTTTATAACAGTACAATAATTTTCATAAAGTACAATTTGTTCTATCAATTGAATATTTGAAATTGGTGATAATCACGGCTGTTTTATATATTATTCCTATGGTTTATAATTTTTGCAATAATGATACTCCGTAAAATAATGATTTAAGCAGAATTGTTGTTTGCACCAGCCTCAAGTTATAATTTCAATATTGTCCTGATAGCTACATACAGGCTCTGTTGTTGTATTGAAGCAAAATTATCAACAGGATTATGAAATTCTGGCGGTCTGTTAGTTAAGTATCTACTTTTGAACTATGAATATGTAAAAGTATTATGGAATCTTGGAGATGATAACTGTTTATGCACAAGAGATTGCATTTTAATGATATTATTTCTCTAGTGTAAACTGACATTATAATCCATCAAAATAATTATATCTGATAATTTTCTTAAGAAGTTTTTTCCAGAAGCGAAATTCGTAAACATCTAGGGGCTGAATTTTACCAGTCGTACCCGGTGGTATCGTCATTAGTTTTAAATTTACCTCTTTTGGTATAACTTCTGTACAGTACTTTGGCATTGACCATTCCAGGAGTCCAAAAGTAGCACAGATGAATTTTTAGTTTTTTTCAGAAATATTTCTCTCATCCACGTCTGAAAAAGTTCCTTAGAAAGCTCTCCAGATTTCGAAGCTCGTATTAATATATTTCTGGAGTAAATAGGGTTTGCCTAACGCGGGGTCCAAAATCTTCACTTGCCTTTTTCAATATTAAAAACAAAGGCGAAAGCAACTTACCCTCTGTTCATATAGTAGGCTGAATAGTATAGCTGTGTGTTAACGAAGATGGTGATTGTGCTATGTTTTGTATCTCCTTAATTCCTTTATAAGTCAATGTTCTACCGATGCGAATTTCCAAATTAAATCCATTTTGATCAGAATTAAATACGGTTTCTGCATCGTATTTTGTAAGCGCCTGTCGGACTTCAGTTCTAAAAGATTCAAACTTGTCTTCTATTTCATTAATTTTCATCAATGAAGCTTTTGTAACAAAATTTAGTAATTTTTCGAGATACGATATTGTGTTTCTTTTTAAATTCCTGGAGCCACCAATGTGATGCTTTAAATGAAGGTATATCTATTTCAGCTTTCTTTTGTAAAGCCCATCTCTTCAAATCAATATCATGAATAGTCAGTTTTGATGCAATGACTTCTTTTAAATTATTTAAAACGTGTTCCGAAATTTTGAGTAATTTTTCGTATCTGCTGTCCCCCGCTTCAACTTGCTGTTTCCATCGTCGCAACTGTTTTTCGCTACTTACTAGTCGATACCTGTTCCGTATAGTATTTAATGAGTAAGACTTACTTTTTCCATTCAACCAGTACTTAACTGCTTCTTCTTTATATTTAAAGTCTACATTTTTCTGCTCATATGAACAATTCAATACTTCTGGAATATCTTCAGACGTTTCATTTTCTTCGTATTCAACACCTTCTGCAATAACTTCATTATCATCGTAGAAATATAGCGTTGTTACTTTCTCTACATTAACATAAGAATTTATTACGCATTGCGTTATTATTTCTGCCAGTGTATCGTGTAACGATCTTTCTTCTTCATTACCTGTAAACTTAATTTCTCCATCATGGTTCGGATCAAAGGTTCTTGATAATAATGTTATTACAACGGTCGCACTGACAGGCATTGTATTATTTTATTTATTACTTATTATCTACACGTATTACTATACGATATAACTCTGTGCAAACAAGTTGCACTAACAATAACTGAAGAAATATATATTTACCTTATAGCTTTATTTGATATAAAAAAATTTATAATATAAATTTAAGTCAAAAATACGAATCATGCATATGAGAGCAATGTATTAACAATAAGTTGACATACTTATGCCTACATGATACAACTGAAACTTCAAACTGAACTGGGCCTTTTATAAGACTCTTATTTATGTTTTATGATACACATAGTTAAAAATAAGTTATTTTGATTTCGAATAAAATACAATTTCATAAACACCTTTTATAAGACTCTTATTTATGTTTTATGATACACATAGGTAAAAATAAGTTATTTTGATTTCGAATAAAATACAATTTCATAAACATGATAAATTACCACAGATTTACAAGTGAAACATATATAACAGTGGTTTGCCATGGCACTTTCACATCCGACCACTGATGAAGGAAAATCATATGATCAATTGCAGTTTCCCTGTTTAGAATTCGAAATAACATAAAAATAAATATAAAAAGATATAAATAATTTGATAAAAATTAATAAATAAATAAACGAACGCTAATATATCGCCTACTCACGCTTGCGGCTGGCCAGCCATCGCTCGACGCAGCCTTCGTCGCACTCGCTGCAATAGGACGGCGGGGATGGAGCACGTCTCACTGTCCACGAGGAGCTTCTATCGCTCTTCCTCCCTAATGCTCGCTCCTGGTTGGTGGCGGCTCTGTGGCGGTCACTCGTGCAGCGGTGGAGGCGCGGCGCACACACTATCACTTACGTATGCATGGCGATCACGTCTCTCACTATTCGCGTGTCACGGCTATCACAGACTCTTATGACTAGAATATATCTGCTACACGACTACCATACTGCCTTAGGGCCTCGACATGAGATAAAAGACAAGGCATGAATACAAGCTACAAAGAGGAACAGACCGCTATGTTCTCCGTTGTGCCCCTGTGTATCAATGCGCCTGTTTTCTAACCTGTAGGGATGTGTGTAAACAAAATAAAATGGTACTCCATCTAAATTTGATAACTATAAATTCAATTTTCTATAAAAATTATCTGCAAAAACCACACATCTCACTCTCATTGTCAATTTCGTCCACCATATTAGATTCAATATTATGAATTTTGGAAATATGGTTATAAATTGATATTCAGCAGCGTCAAAAAGCCACTATTTATCGAAATTAAAAGTTTTAAAAAAAGTTTCGTCGAGCGTATTGGATCCACCAATTTAAATTTTAAAATTTTGATGACGAACTCGTGATCTTTAATAAAAAAAACTCTAGAAAATTGTAAAAATAATTTTTCTTATTTATTTTGAGTTAATTTGTGAATTTTTATTACGAAAATGTACTTGATAAAATACGATTCTACCCCTTCTAAAATGAGTGAAGCAAACTCTTAAGTCGATTTTAGTATTGGGTTATTGGTTATTGGGTTGGGTTAATAAAAATAATTTTATTTGGTTCAAAAATATTGGTTGGAAGTGAAAATATCTCTAAAAATATTGTAGGGGTATACTAGGGGTGGTTTTCACTCCGTATTGGGTTGGGTTATTGGGTTATTAAAAATAATTTTATTTGATTCAAAAATATTGATTGGTAATGAAAATATCTGTAAAAGTGTTTTAACGGCGATATTTAGGTGTAATCTTTGGGGTGGTTTTCACCCCCTTAATCATCGTATCAGCAGCTAAAAAAACACGTATTTAATATTTTTCGATAATCTACTGATATGCAAAGTTTCAAGAAAATCGGAGAGGGACATCTCCCTGCCTTCCCTTGTAAGAGCTGTCTGTGAATATAATTTACATGACGTATGAAATGTGCTTCCGTATCATAAAAAAGTATATATATAACCTTTGATAATATTTTTTTGATCGATGTCATTATTTCATAATTTTACCCCTAACAATGACAACATTTTTTTTCTGAGCCTGCCTATAAAAAATTGAAAATCGGAGGTGCAAATATTTCACGGTTAAAATTAATTAAGGACTACTGTGCTAAATATTTCACGATCAAAATTTCTAAAATAATTATTTATCAGAAAAAAATTCATATAACTATTTGAAATATTAAAATTTCACTTAAGTAGTAAGTGTGTATTATTTCGTACAAGTAATAAATTATAATACATAATAATAACTACTGTTTTTCTTTCAGATGTGCTGCAAATGAACAGACGAATGAGTTGTGATTATAAGAACAGAGAAATTCATTATAGAACATAGAAATAGATTATAGAACAAAGAAATAGATTACAGAACAAAGAAATTGATTATAGAACAAAGAAATTGATTATAGAACAAGGAAATAGATTATAGAACAAAGAAATTGATTATAGAACAAGGAAATAGGTTTTAGAACAAAGAAATTGATTTTAGAATAAAGAATAATGTTATAAGAGTTTTGTAAGATTATTAGAATTATAAGAACTATATGAACCTGAGAACTATAAGAAGTATAAGAACCGGAGAACTATAAGAACTATATTAAATACAAGAATTATTTACAATATTGATAATAACTATAAAAACTATGTGATTTATAAGAATTATAATAACTATAAAAACTATATGAATTATAAGAATTATATTAACTATATAAAAATTTTAAAAATTATACTTAACTGTAGTAAAGCAGATAAATATATAGTATGAATTGTTGCAGTATTATTTACAGTTATTGAATGATCCATAATTATTTGATAAGTATAATACATAAAATGTAATTAGGAATATTCTTTTCAATCATTGAAAATTAACATATTTTCTATTTTGTTAAAACTGTACTGATATTATTAATATATATTTATTGTGTTTTTCAAATAATTTATGATATATTTTTGACCATGGTCAAAAATTCTTAATGTTGATATAAATTTAGAACAAATAGAGGCCGCCGATAACATTAGATTGCGTGATAGAAAGAACGATGATGAAGATGATAAATTTGAATGTCGGCGTCGTCTAATTAATTCAGAAAACCGTGCATTTCGAAGACATACCATGAATAATTTGCAGGGTAATAACATCAATAAACATTATTTAGGGGAAATGAATGTTCTATGTAGGCATTGTAATGCAAAACA
Organism: Torymus tubicola; assembly: GCA_035583055.1. Classification (NCBI taxonomy): domain Eukaryota; kingdom Metazoa; phylum Arthropoda; class Insecta; order Hymenoptera; family Torymidae; genus Torymus; species Torymus tubicola. The sequence goes on along the minus strand of JAWWEQ010027071.1, from coordinate 14,272 downwards.
TTTTCAATCTGAGAAGGTAAAAAATAGAGGAGATTGGTATTCGAAATTATAACAGTACATTTTCATTCCCATCATTTAATTAATATGACATACAGTGCAAGGCCACCATATTGTTTCAAAATACAATTAGGACAAATATATTATCAGATTAATGAGGCATTATGTCCATCGGTTAATGAGAATCCTCAATATGGCCAACTTTTTATATTAGACCCTCAAGAAGCTGTTATCTATAGAGTAGCATCAAACTTAGGTACTGACAGAGAAATTATGAGTAATTTAGACCATATCATATGGGATTCGTATGTAACCATTCGAAATAAGGATACACGAGTATTGCAATCAATTAATTCGATGGATCCGAACGTTGAGCCTATGGTTTATCCTCTTTTCTTTCCTCATGGATCTTTAGGTTGGCATAAGAATATTTAAAAAAAAAAATATTAATAATAACAAAAATGTCGAGATAAATCATGATAATGATGATCAATATGATGAACAGGGTCGTCGAGTATCGAGATGTGCTTATATTAAATACAGAATCAGTATTAGGCCTAATACATTTAATGCATTTTTATTAGGCGGTAGATTATTTCAACAATGGATCGTAGACAGTTACGTTAAAGTAGAAAGAGATCGAATTGAATATATTCGAAATAATCAAAAACAGTTACATGTTAAATCATATCAAGGTTTAGTTGATCATTTAAATAATACTGTAAACGAGATAACGAGACGCAACGAAATAACGAGAATTGTCAAGTAGGGAAAATGGTTATATTGCCATCGACATTCGTTGATTCTCCTAGATATATGATGCAAAATTATCAAGATTCTATGGCTATAGTTCATAGTAAAGGAAAGCCCGATTTGTTTATTACGATGACCTGTAACCCTAATTGGACGGAGATTCGAGATAATTTGCTATTAGGATAACAGGTATCAGATTGTCCTGATATTAGTGCTCGAGTTTTTCACTTAAAGAAAGACATTTATTATTTTGCATAAATAAAGGAAAGTATTTTGGTGCTGTAGCAGCTCAAGTACATGTTGTGGAATTTCAAAAGCGAGGTTTACCACACGCCCATATTTTGGTTACCTTAAAGGACAGATACAAGTTGACAACCGTTCAAGATATAGACAAATATATTTCTGCTGAAATTCCTGGCCATGAGAATGATTTTATATTGTACAATATTGTTGTTCAGAATGTGATGCATGGTCTGTGTGATAGCAGATGCATTGTTAACAATCAGTTGTAATCAATGATATCGATGATGAAATTGCAGTAGAAGCAGCATTACATCGAATGAGTACGTTATTAGCTTACTTCAAATTAAACGAACAAGATCATACGGCTAGACTATATACCTATACTGAAATTCCTGCTCATTATGTTTATAAACAATACAAAGAAAATGGTAATAAAGTATTTAGGTGGTCTAAGCGTAAATCTCATTTCAACTGTATTGGGCGTATGTACTCGGTATCTCCATGCCATATTGAATTATTTCGATTGAGATTATTGTTATTACATAGTAGAGGAGCAACAAATTTTAATGACTTGAAGTTGGTAAATGGTGTTCAGTATGAAACCTTCTCTGAGGCTTGCTTAGCTTTAGGCCTTATAGAAAATGATGAGGAATGGAATCGAGCCATGCAAGAAGCTCTAAATTGGATGATGTAGTCTTCGTCATTTATTTGTTCGTATCATAATCCATTGCCAGTCTATTCATCCAGAACAATTATGGGAAAATTTCAAGGATAGATTATCAAAAGATTATATACATTTATTTCATGGTCTTAGTAAAGCTCATAATAAGGCTTATACTGTCATTTGTGAAATGCTGATTTTGGAAGGTCATTCTATTTTAAATTTTCCATCAATGCCTGAATTAAGAGTTGATAATGATAATGATGAATGTTGCAATGAATCTAATTACAATTATGGATGCGTATAGGTAACGAACAATATGACGAACCAATTGAATGTGGATCAGAAAGAAATTGTTGATATAGTTACGCGAGTATTTACTACTATTAATTACAATGGATGCAAATGCATTTGTTTATAAAACGATATACAATCTATTAAAGAGTCAAAGCAAAAATATAAGTTGTATGGCGTTTACTGGAATTGCTGCAACGCTGTGACCAACGGAAAAAACTGTTCATAAAGTGTTAGGTTTACCTGTACCACTATTATCAGATTCTTCGTCGAATATTTCTGTACAATCAAGAGAAGGTCAATTTTTACGAGAAACAGATGTTTTCATACAGGTTGAGGCACCGATGGCTCCACGGTACGCTCTTATTACCATTTATTATTTGGCGGGAAAATTGTAATTTTAAGTGGTGATTTTCGTCAATTATTGCCAGTATTACCTAGAGCAAATCGAAGTGAATTAATTAATCTGTCAATAAAAAACAGTTTATTATGGAATTCACTTACGAAATTCAAGTTGTGTCGAGACATGAGAAGAACTGATGAAAATATCGCATTTTCGAGATTCGTTCTGGATATTGGAAATGGAGATTTAAACGATAATGATAATAATATTAGCATTCCTGAACGTTGCATAATAAGAAATACTAATTTTATTGTAGCTAAGTTCATCAGTAATATTGTCCTCACGTAATGCTGATGTGAATGAAATTAATAAAATGGTAGTTTCGTTATTAGATAGTCATAATGAGCGAATATATACAAGCGTTGATTCGGCAGATAATTGTGATGATAGTGTTTTGATGAGAGAATTGATTTTATCCGAATATTTAAACTCTTTAAACCCTCAAAGTTTACCTCCCTATGAATTAAATTTAAGAGTAAATTGCATTGTTATTCTCACTAGAAATATTAGTATTAATGAGGGTTTATGTAATGGAACTCGATTAAGAATATTAGATTTAACGGATAATTAATTGAAATGCCAAATTACAACAGGCGATAAAGCTGAAGACATTGTATTTATAAATCGTATCACATTATATTTAGATAATGACTATCCTTTTACTTTTAAAAGAAGACAGTTTCCTGTTAGACATGCTTTCGTTATGACTATTAACAAAGCTCAAGAAACTTTCTCTAATGTATTTATTGATTTACGGAAAAATGTTTTTACTTATGGACAATTATACGTAGCGATTTCTCGAGTACGTACTTGGAACGGATTAAAGATATTAATAGGATCGGAGAGAAGTGATAATAAAGTAAAAAATTATGTTTTCAAAGAAATATTACTATAAAATATTTTCACTTTAATTGAATGAAATCTTACAATAAGTATGTATAGGTATTCATATTAAGAATCATTTCTTCTTGCATTTTCATATCATGATATATTGTTTAGGGTTCACAATCATTTCTATATTAGTATTAAATACCTGAATGTGATATTTCAAATTGTGTAACGCGTGTCCGATTCGCGTTCGAATTTCGCGCGCTCCGCGTGAGCGCCCACGCGCAAGTGCGATTCTCGGAATCGTGACGCGTATTCGGACCGTCGTGGTATCGCGGAGCTGCCTTTGAATCTAACGAATATGGACGGCCATCTTGACTTGCGATACCGTGCGAGCGAGAAGTGTTCTGTGCGTGCTCCGCTCTCATCACAGTTTTTTTCGAGTCGATGTGTTCGGGCCGTGTGGTAGTGTTTGTGTCAAGTGGAGGCGCCCCTCCACCGAACGTTAGAGAGAGAGAGAGAGCGAGAACGAGAACACCGCGAGCGAGACAAAGCAAGCGACCGAATACCGGCACAGCGAGCCGATATCTACAGTGAGAGCGAGAGAGAGAGAGAGAACGAGTGTGCAACCAGCGAGTGCGAGAGAGAGAGAAGATCGAGACGTCGTCTTCTCCGCACAACTCGGTGAGTTTCTATTCTTTCTGCTCGCGGTTTTTTGTGAAAGGCTTGCACGGAGTCGCTCCGTGCAAACCTCCTGTAGTGTGTACGTGCGGGCAGGTGTCGACCCGCCGTATTTAGCGCGCGTTTCGCGACGAAGGCAGCTTCGCCGGGTACTTGGCCGTTGCGCCTTCGAAATCAACGGCCGCGCGCGAATCGCGTTAATATTGTTTTGCATTACCGTTGTAAGTGTTGAATGTGCTAATATACGTGTTAACCAGTTATCAATATTCTCATTGTTTATTCGCGCGACCTTTCGTACGTAACCGTCCTTTTCCCGATTACCGCCGCCTCCGCGGGCAAACGATCCGCCGGTCGTTTGCAGAGCTGACTAGCCGGCCGCGCGCATTTCCTTTTTGAGCGCGCGGTGACAAAAGCCAACCTCCCACATTTCTTTCAGAAAGCAGAGTGCGGCGACACTCTGCGTTGTGTACAGGCAGATACCGGAAGCGCATCCCCGGGAAGTCAGATCTAGATTGACTCCCATGGCACCGTGTACTAGGGCACGAGCTTCCGGACTAATTCAATAAATTTTAACCCTGTTACAATTGAATATTATTATATTATAATATTAATATTTTTTCTTATAAAATGTTTTTCAGTAGTTTATAGAGTTAATAAATCAGTATCCATGTGATATTTACTAAATATTTATAATAATTAAGGAAAGTATAAGTATAAGCTAAAGAATTTATCAAGTAATAAAAATATCATTTTTTATTGTTTTATTTTTGTTATGAATTACATTCAATGAGAAACTGTACTGTTATGTTAACAGAAATATTAATATTCATGGGAAATTGTGTAATGAAACAAGATTGAGAATTTTTTATTGAGCCAAAAATTTATTGAAGTCTAAGATCTAAACGTGTTACAGTATGAGATATTATATCTTTAAATCGATCAGATTCCAAACCATAGCACACTGTGGACGATTATAGACACTAACTTATTTTACCTATTGTATTGGTCACTGGCATTCTTGATAGCGCTCTGAAGTTAGCTACAAACTGCAATTCGATAATAAATCGCTATTTCCCTTATATAAGAGGATTATTATTATTATTATTATTATTATTATATAATATGATAATAATAGGATAATAGCAAGTAACTAATATTTTTTTTTAAGATTGTTCATATTGATGGTACTGCAACAAGAGCTGTATCAACGGCTTATCGTCGCAGTGATTCAAGTCTCATACCTATTGAAATCAACATCCAGAATCATTCAAATGTAACGTTTCCTGTACGTGTCATGTAATGAGGAACCCATTGATGTAAAGTTTCAAGCGCTATCGACTCCAACGGGAAAAATTAGTAAATTGATGAGTTTAAAATAATATATTGTATAGTCATCGGACATTCAATATTAGTCAACATCAATATTGTAGTTTTATATTTTTTATATATTTGTCATTTTCAAGCGGTTGTTTTTATACATGAAAAATATATTTGTTAAAAATATTTATTTTAAATTTTTATATGTTTCAGGAGTTTCATGTTACGTGAAAACTGTTTTTCAATATCTCAAGGATTCAGGACATGCTACAGGATCAGTATGTGATGGTACGTACCTATAAGCAGTGTGACCAGGTGGCGATTTTGTGTCTCACTTGCTCTTGAAGAACGTGACGTCATGTACGTGTGGGTGGGAAGGATAGAAGATCGCCACCTGATCACCCTGCCTATAAGATAAATGTTTCAGTTGCATCGTATAAAAAAATCGATGGATTAGAGAAGGGTTCAAAAATTCAATTGATTTCCACGATTAATACGATGACTGAAAACGGTATATATGAAATTTTTACTAATTATATTAAAATGTATTATTAAAATCTATGTGTTTTTTATTACTCCAATTTTGTATACAATAGTTTATATTGGTTTATAGGTGATGATATATATCTATGCTGCCAAAATGAGAGACATTCGGTTGCTTGATGAAGAAAATTCTAAGTCTTTAAAAAAACATACTGAAGAATAATTTAACGAGAGTGTCACAACAAAAGTATGATAAATGTGATATTATATTACAAATGTCTAATAAAAACGTAATATTAGGTTTTTTATTGTTAACAAAAATGTGATATTATTAAGTTAATGTATTAACAGGGTGTCATAATCCTACAAGTATTAGCTAAGAAATTGACACAATTTAAAGTTTATTTAAAATAAAATACGATTTTTCATATTTTAAAATAAACTACGATTTTTTATTTTTTAAAATAAAAAACGATTTTTTATTTTTAGAAATAAAATTTAAGTTTTTGTCATTTTACATATTTTGTTTTGAATACGCTTGGAACTGTGTCAATTGCTTAGTCAATAATTAGTAAAGTATCATTAGTTTTAGTTTTATATTATATGAAAATTGTTAATGTATTTATATTACATTTATAATTTTGTAGAAAATTAATATTATGATTTATATAATTAAACTTAACTCATATCGTAAGAATAAAAATGAATATTATATTTTTCCTAAATTTTTATTTGTCTTTGATGTTTTTAATTAATTTACTCAACTCACTCCTTTTATTCTTTCTTTGTATTGTGTGTATTAGTTAAAAAATTGTTTGAATAACAGCATGAACATTCGAATTATGAAGCATACTTATATTTGATTAAAGACATACAGTTATATGATATTAATTCACATCGCACCCGTACTAGAGACCACTCCACTATCAACCCATTTAACTGTTACCATTCCAAATCTGCACTCAAAATCTTAACTTACTATCCTCGAATCCCACTTTGTTATCCATCTTTTCCATAGCAAATTATTTTTAATCTTAAACGTATTTATGTTGTACACTTGAATAATGTTTTGATTGTTCATTTATTTAGTCATTTATTTGTTTCATGATATTATATAATATGAAATTAGTTAAATGTAAAATGTGTATCTTCAATAGTATTGCAATATTATTGTCATATTATCCGTTAAGAACGATAAGAAACGAATGGGGCATGCGAAGCGCACCTAATGATGCCTAGTTTCTAATAAAAGTGAGTAGGAAATCCACCTGATAATTAGAATTGCTAGGAATCTCATTTTCTTTTACATTATTGAGCTGTCTTATACAAATTACATTGTCTAGGATTGTGTGTTTTCAATGAAGTTAAAAATATGGCTGACTTTTTCTCCGTGCGGTAACTGACCTCAAATAGGCAAATCCAATATAAGAGTTTCTGCAGTTAGCTCATGAAATCGAACTGTTTAAACTGCACACTGCTGAAGAGCCTGTAGTTGCGCGTTAACTTCACTAAAACAATCTGAAGTACAATCTAGTCACCTCGTTTAGCCTCAGCTCTGATCCCATTATATGTGGGAATATAAACTCATACATCCTAGATATCATTACTTCGCTATCTCAATTATTAAAGAGTGACATTTTCGATACTGCTAATGTTTGTGACTGTTAAGGCGCCACTGTCGGTACGTACGACAACGGAAACAAGAAGACTAGTGCTAAGGGATTAGATGTTATAATACTGCTACTGACCATACTATTGACCGATTGCGTCATTGACATTCTCATGAGTCTAAATCCTTAGAACGAATTATGTACAAACGATAAACAGCACCCCCGAACTGACTTCGAACTTAAATATGCGTGTGCACAGTCGTGATGTAAATAATCAATTTAGTGCTGATTTCGGTATCGAAGAGTGAGGGAAAGACGTGATGTTATATGTGTGTAATGGTATTGAGTTTCAAAATAAACAGAACTTATGTGAAATGTCTTTCTTAGAGTCTAGGTGTCAATCACCTCTGGCAGACCGAGTATTACCCCAAAAATTTAAAAAAGCGAGAAAATTAGAAGGTGGAGCCAAATTGAACACCTTGGTTAAAAAATTTTCGACGAATTTCTCTGTACGCTCTATGGTGGTTAACCAACTAAACCCACACCTGTAAGAAGTAATATGTTACCACTTTAGTTTACACTAAAATATGCAGGCAATTAAACAATAATTTTAGTGCATTTTCGATGCATACATTTCCTTAAAAAATGAAAATGAAAGAATGAATTAGTATTTAAGACTTTCCAAAATTATATGGGTACCGTATTTGAAAAAGGCTGTTCTGAACACTCTTTTCAAAATGAACCTAAAATATTTCACCACTGAATCGAGCGTCAGGCAGCTTAAAGGGCTGTTAAAGCAAAGGCCCTCGCAAAGTAATGTCTTACGGCGGTTGCCGCGGGGGGATACTCAGCTGAGGGCAGGTGTTCACAACGTCAACAGCAGGATTGTTAATGGATATTGGTAGTGATGCCACCTAACATCTCCACATGAGCAGAGGCATTTTTCCCAACCTTTTCTTGAGAAAAAAACGTACATTCATACATTTATTCTTTTACAAATATTAACACAATACTCATTCTTTATAGTCAGGCTAACCGTAAACATTTAAGTTTTATACAAAACATTATCTTTATCAAATTGCACTATAATGCATACACAATACCAATAAACGATTAAGTCTTTGTGGCAATTGTAGTTAATTATAATAAACATATTGTTGAGCTGATACAGTGATTTTATGACTTACTTATCTCACTTTATTAAAAAATCATAAGCTTGTCTAGTTGAATATAATTCAAGTTTCAGTTCAATTAAAGGAAATTATCCATTCATCGATGTATTTTTGTCAATCGTCATCTTCGTTATATACTAACTACTGCCAAATATAAGAAGCAACCTTCCAAAAATTTTCAAAGTTATTATATTATCATAAACAGGATTTCGAAATTGAGGCAGATTGATTATTAATCATTTTTTTTTTAATTGAAGGACTATTCGGAATAAGGACATATCTTGTATGGAAAACCCATAAGAGATATGTCCTTATTCCGAATAGCTCTTCAATTGATCTTAATAAAATTACTAATCATCCATGAGAATCAATTATTATATCTAAGAATATTAATTAAGGTAATGTGACATACCGACATAATTTTAGAATGTGAATATCTTTTGCAAATACTAATGAATTTACTCCAAATTTATTTTTAGTATATTCATATATACGGAGTGCTTGACATTCTTCTTTTCTTGAAAACAATAGTTAAAATTTTTTTAGTTAAATAAAAACCGCGATGTTGATAAGTAGCAATGTGTATTCCTAGAATTCTCATCTATTTAAAAAAGAGCATCTCTCATGGAATTGCTGATAGAATCAGTCAAAAAATTTTCTGAGTATAGTATTTAGATATACGGAGCGCCTGACAGACTTAATTTTCCAAATGAATGTTCGAATTTTAATAAATTAAATAATAAAATTACGTTATTTTTCGGTGTTACATTGCCTTAACATCTCATGTACATTTTAATACTTTTTTTTAATTTTAGTCTGAATATTCATTAAAATTAAGTATTTAACTAGATCAAATTTCATGATTAAAAATCTAATTTGATGATTTTGTACTATAATGAATAATCCAAACATATCAATAGATATAAATGCATTAAATCATTGAAATACATAATATTAAGAACCGAAATTTAATATCTTTATATGACTAGTATAATATTGTTATAACATTTTTTAAATTAATTATGTATACTAAATATTTTCAAAAAATTTAAATTATTATAGTTAATCATCATCTTATACTTATTATCTTTTAATTTAAACCAATATTTTCGCACATAAAACAATAATTCAAAACAACTTTGCAAATTGATTTAGTACGATATTTTTACGGTGTTACAGAATGCATGCAGTGGGATTACATTCAGCATTGGCTATAAAACGGCAGCGTAAAAGACGAGATGAACAACGACGTGCAAGAGAACGTCGATATAGCAGTCAATCTGGTGAAAGTGGATTTACTTCACCACGAGCATCAACAGCATCTTTAGATCAACACTTTCGTCATCAACGAAAAGCAAAACCGAAGAATTCTTCAACACAAGGAATGGTAGATTCTAAAGTAGTTACATCAATTGGAATGCTACATATCGGAGTAGTTTTTTTAGTTTTAGGGGCGTTTTTACTAGTTAGTGGACTTTTACCTAACGATCTTACGTCTTGGGGACCGAATATATCAGGGAAATGGTGGAATGAACTTGTCGCTATAGGACTTTTTTCTGTAACTGTGGGATGCTTTTTAATTGCATTAAATCGTTTAATAGCGAAGAAGGAAGAAGATGACCTTGAAAAATATGTACAAAGGCAATTGACCCGATCAAAATCTGGTCATAGACTTGAAAGAGACATAGAAACTGGCGGACTGACAACAAAACATGCTAAACGTGCAAAACAATTTAAAAATAAAGAATTAGTGAATAATGTTTCTACAGAAACAGAAACAGAATTAAATTCCTTACCAAAAAGTCCACCACCGGCCTACTCGTCCATTACACAAGACTGTCATCCAATCATTCAGTCTAATGCATCATTAGAGCAAATCACTGAAGAAGAAATAATAAGCGAAAGATTAGGAACCTCAACAGCAAATAGCCTTAGCCCAATGTCTCCTACCGAAACTAAATTTCTATTAAAAAATTCATTAAATTTAAATAATCTACATAAAAATCAGCTTCATGAACCAATATGCGTCGAAATCTCTAAAATTTAAATACCGAAATTTTTTACATTTTTTATTGTAAATTTAAAGAAATATAAATTAATATTAATAAAAACTAAATACTATTACAATCTCAATTATGGGAAATAATCAACAGCTGTATACAACGATAGGTAGAAGTATGATAAAAAATTGTTCAAATTTATATTATAATTAAACTTAAAACAATTTGTTTTATTTTATTTCGTCACAGACGAAGAACTGTAACAATGAAATGAAGTTTATTCGAAATTCGTCTATTAATGTGTATCCGAAAATTTTTCTGTTTTTATAATTTTTTTGGACCGTATATAAGTATGTGCATAGTTTGAAGAGTAGTTATCTTTATATATGTGTATGTCTGTATGCTTGTACATGTAGGTATAGGAGTGGGTGTAAGTGTGCGAGTGTGTGAGTGGGTGTAATCAGTGAGTAAATCAATAAATTTCAAACAAAATTAATTTTCTGTTTATTAACTATTATCTGTATTTTAAACATTAGAATAGCGTAAACTATTAAATTTTTAAAATCATTCATGCTATCATGATATATCTAATAAAAAAAGGAAATTTCTATACAAATAGTAAATGTTTCTCTAGGAAAGTAGCTTTAAAATATTACATTGGAAGATTTTACATAACATATTAACTGATGGTCAAAAGGTGGGGGGCTTGAGATTCTACTCTTAATAAGATCCTAAGTAAAGGCATAATATTTGCTAAACAATTAATACTTCTGTTGTTAAAATTACATTACGAATTTCTTTGTAGTGACATTTAAAAGCAACTTTTTGGAATTTCTAAAGAAATATATCAAACATTTCTTACTAAAATCTTCCTAATGAAATTAAATCAATTCAAAAGAAATATGGAAGTTAGTAATCAATAAAGTAATGAAAATAAAATCAAATATTTCAAATTTTCAATTTTTTCATTTTCTTGTCTATTTCACAAGATATACTTTAGCAAAGGCAATGTTCTGGTACTTTTTTTGATACTCCTGAATTTTTCCAGCTTTTTACTTATATTTTTGAAGATATCAGGGGCCAAAATCTGAATTTTGAATATATTTTGCATTTTTTGCCAATTTTCATGAAATATAATTCCTCAAGGATGCATTTTTCACGATAAACATAAGAGTACTTTTTTTTGTAAAATTTTATCCCTAAACTTTTACATCTACTTGAAACTGATGAAATAGTTTATTTATGCAGGAATATTAGCCACAAATAATAATAATTTTGCAAATTTTCATTATTTAGGTAATAAGCAATGTTTTTGCAGAGTAATATTTATATGCTAATTATCGTAATCGATTTAGAGCTCCTAAAAATAAAAAAATGCAATATTTTCTAGTGGAACTCAATAAAATGTCAAGATTCTTAATAATATTTTTTTAAACCGCCATTAATTAAAACTCTGAAATAAAGGGCATTGGTAAGATGTTACTATACTACAATATTCACAATTTTTTCATCCATGTGCCACTTCTTATGTGGACACAATAACGTTTAGAATATGGGTCACCGTTTTTCAAAATTTGAAATTATGTCAAACATAACGCTCCAAGGAATTCCCCCTTTTCTAAAATGTTAGATAGTAATATTGATTGTTCGTTTTTATCAAAACAGACCTTTTAAACACTGCCCGATGTGTGTGCCGCAAAAATTCTTCAAATGGCAGCAATTAAAAAATTAAATCTCAAAAATACAGATTTAACTCTAGCACAACTATGATACAGTTTGGTTTAACTTTATTGTTGGTGTACTCATAAGTCGTCATAATATATTAATGTGCAGAAGCAGGCTCATTACTTTTATTTGCAGTATAAAGCTTTTAGAACCTTAGGAGTATAAATAAAATGGCTGTTTTACATATTCTAGTGTATACGAAGAACAATGCTATTCTTATATGGAAGAACCGCGGACTTGGGAAAAAATGAATAACACTGACGAGATCTTATTCTCCAAGCGTTCAAATGAATATATGGAAAAGTATAGGACTGTGCTCGCAGTTAGTTTCTGGCAATTTTTTTCATGTAAAATGACAAAGTTTTGGGGATATGCCCATATATGCTTTTACTTATATACACTTCCTAACAAAATTAACGCAACAACTTGTTATCCTCTAAAAATTGACAAACTTTGAAAGATTGTAGCACAGCGAAAAATCATCGTATCCCTATTTATTTTTTTTTAATTGAAGCTTAGTATCTCAGCTTTATAAATTTAAAGTTCCTTTTCTTTAAAATAAGTCTCTAAGATTTTTCTACGCCATTCTACAAGACTTTAGAAAAACGGAGAATTACGTTTAAGAGGTTGATTATTGAACAGACGGATTATATTGGCCCTGATAAGGGCCGATTGTCCATATGTTTTTGAGTGTGTGTGAATTTGTGTGCGGGTTCGTGTTTTTTTTTTACTTTTTTCAATTTCTGTATTTTAAAGTTTTTTTTCTTTAATTTTTTTAAGTGCGTACTTAATAATGCGTGTTGCTACCTAGCCTTCTGATGACCTCTTGTAATCTTATTATCATATTTATATAATTTCTAATAAAATCCTGTGGTATCTCATGCCAAATTCGTTGTAGCTCTTTTTCAAGTTCACGAAAATTAGATGGAGGTCTACACAAACTCCGTAATCTTCTTCCCATCTGATCCGAGATATGTTCTATAGGATTTAGATCCGGGCTCATGGCTAGATGTGACAAGCAATTAAGACCATTTTCCTGTAGAAATTGTCGAATTCTTTGCTCATTCTATGGTCGGGCGTTGTCTTGCATGAAGATGAAATTATGACCTCTTAGCTGCCGCATGGACAGTATGTGAGGCTTTATGACTTCATTGGTGTATCCATCCGCGGTTAGTCACGGAGGTGGCAAAATCGCAAGACCGAAATCATAATGGATCCACCTTCAAAAACACGAACTAGATCAAGATTCGTCCGTGAATAAAACATTAATCCACTATCTAAATGTCTGATCGAAAACATTGGTACATGAGCAAGAACCCGTGACTTCTTCGTTTTCATACCGTTTTGGCACTGATTAATCTCGCCGGCAAAACTGCATTCGCTATTCCACGGGGATCAGATCGAGGAGTTCGTAGCGCTTGATTAATAATCTAACGGTCTTCACCAGCTGTTGTTAGGTGGAGCCAACCCTGTCCATTCCTTCGTAGAAATCTGCCTTGTTCTTGATAATGGGTTCAAACTCGAGATACAGAAGAGCAATGAATCCCAAACCTTCTTACTACATCTTCTTACACGTGATCAATGGTTGGGACAATCGTTGATCTTTTCACACTATTTTTGTGAAATTTTGTGTATTTTAAGCTCAACTTCAAACTAATTCTGAAAAAAGATTTGGAAAGCTCTCGCTCTTTAGTTTTATTTTCTTTTTTCCAAACTTCATATTAAGTTGTCTTTGGTGGCATAACTTAGAACTAAACTAGAGCTGTTTTTAATCATTTTTAACCAATTGATTATTAGTCCCAGAAAAATGATGTACCCTTCGATGGACTTTGTTCAACAACAGGTATCTTTTCTAGACCTCCTAACCAACAAGAAAACCTTAATTTGGAAGGTGTCATCGAAAAAATTTTTTTGAAGTTTTTCGCAACGTTTGTGAGATTTGCACACATATATATGGGCAGTTCTCTGGTGAATCGAGAGGTCAAAATTTTTTTTTTCTTTAAAAATCACCTAAATCGCTTCATAACTATCCCATATGTTATCCTGAATTTTTTCAGATTTTTTTCACTTCTAGTTTTTTAGTGGCAGAGGGTCAAAGTTGGTGA
>JAWWEQ010027000.1:0-24967 GCA_035583055.1 Torymus tubicola | reverse complement strand
ATATTAATTTTAATAATATCTAATAGATAATATAATTTTCTTTCACAATAAACATCTAAAATCAAAGATAAAAGTCATTTTTACGCAGATACGAGAGTACAATTTTGCTTGTTTTCGAAGCGTGTGACCTAGTTTGTACTTATCGCCACGTGCCGTCGAGCTTTGAACTTTTTGCGCACTATTTGCCGATTTCACTCCTGTAACTTTTGCCTCTTACAAACAACTTCTGAATTCTCGGAGGCCCTATTTCACTACAGTATAATTTTTCACAACAGTTATAATATTATATTTAAAAATCATTAAAAGACACTTGTATTATTTGAGATTTCAAATGCACGTGTTGTTTGGTTCCAATAGAGAAGAATAAATTATTTGATGTATCTGTTTAACAAGAGACTTTGTTTTGAATCGATTCGCAACATTATTTATTAGAGGTGTATTCATAGTGTTAATGAATGTTTTCTCTGATTTTACTAGTTATAGTTCATTCAAATAGAAACAGATACTCTGTGCCATTCCAAAATCTAATAAAAATATTGTATGGATATATAGAAGTTAGAATTAAATCTTCTTAATAACGTACCCTTCATCTAAAGATTAAAATAATCGATAACAAGAATAATTTGATGCCTGCAAGTCGTCGATAAACTTAATAAAAGCTCGTTATCATTAGGCTATTAAATGTCGATTACACAGTATTTATTTGTTAAATTAAAATCCCCAATTTGTTTGTAAGACAACTGGATTTCATACTTGCGTGATAAGCCAAGATTTTGAAATCAAACGAAAAACATTCTTGATAAGTAATTCACTTTCGCACTCTTACTAACCGCAATCCACGAGCGTTTTAATTGAATCTTTTTCATGTGCTTCTTGACCTGATGGAAAATGAATGCAGTTTAACTGTATGATAGCGTGGCCGAATCTTATTATCTATGTATACCAAAAAACTAAAATCTTAAAATCAACTGTATCAGTGAAGTAATAATTTCATTTTTCCGAAAATGAAGATTCTACATTTAACTAGGGAGGCCGCGACCCTTGCTCAGGAAAATCTTGAATTTTCATCGGAGTGAAAATTGCAACACTTCAAATACTTATAAAAACTTAATGTATAATAATAAAATTATACAGTCCCATTTATGTAAGTTAATTAATTAGCGAAAATTGACGGTTTAGTGTATTGAGACATTAAAAAATCATTCTTATAGATTTAACTCGTTAGGAATTAATTGTATATAAAAATGTTAAATAGGAAAAAGTATTGTTTGAATAATATTTACAACTTTTGTATGTGACATTTTGGCGTGAAATCAAATTCTGTTGAATTATAGCCATTTTATGTATATTTAGGCGTTTAAAATCGTTCTTATAGGTATAACTCATTCGGAATTGCATTTATATGAAAATGTTAAATAGGAAAAAGTTTTGTTTAAATATTATCTACTATTTTTGTGTATTTTGGTGTGGAATCAAATCCTGTTAAATTGTAGCCGAAAATCATCCATTTTATGTATATTTAGGCGTTTAACATCATTTTTATTGGTCTAATTCGTTAGGAATTGATTTTATATAAAAATGTTCTACAGGAAAAAGTTTTGTTTTAATATTATCTATAAATTTTACATTTAACATTTTTGTGTAAAGTCAAATTTGTAAAGTAATAGAAAAAAACAATTATTTTTTATGTTTTTAGCGGTTTTTTCGCTATTTTATTGTCAAATATTGTTCGTAGATAAAAATGTTTCATATAAAAAAGATGTATGTTTATTAGCTTCAGCAGATACGTTTGTAATTCTATAATTTTAATTTCATTTTGTAGATATTTTTAAAAGCCCTGACTTTTTTTAAATTTCTCATCGATTTCGCTCAATATAGGACCATATCTTACTTGTAATTAGACGAACATATGATTTAAAAATCAGCGAGATACATCAATTTTTGGTGAGATAATCGTGTTACTTGATTACATACATCCGTACAGACATACATGTATCTTGGAAAATGATTAAAATGAACTCATTTTGGGTGGAAAATGATTTTTATGTTGTACATTTTCGGAATTTGAAGTGTTACAATTTTCGCTCTGATGAAACTATAAAGCTCTCTCGAGTACCTAAAAATCGAATTTCCACAAATATTTTTTTAAAGTAAAATGAACTTGCCACTTTGGAGTCAAATCACCTGTCGAAAATATCGAATTTACTGATTATTATTTTTTTTCTCCGTGTATATCGCTATAGTTTGGTATAAGACGATGCCAATTAAGAATCAACTGAGAATACGCTGAATTTGAATGGTCCTCTTGTGCTCTCCGAAAAGCTTTTTTTCTAGACAAATACGTGATTATATGCTCATATGCCACAAACTCGAAGAAATTTAAATTCAAGAAAAGATATACTGAATTAAGTTTAAGTATGAGAAAAATTAAAAAGTAAACAAAAATCGTAAAAAATGAAAGAAAAAAAAATTATTAAAAACTTAATTATTAAATATTTTTTAGATGCGAAACAATGAAATAGTAAAATAATCATCTACGTTATAGAGGATATCTTCTTATTATTGTGCCAGGCAGGAAATCTATTTCATACAAAATGAATCCTCTGTAAGTAAAAAGAATCCATTTGACTGTAAACTTTACAGAATTTTCTTTCAAGTTTGCAGTTAAATGGATTTCTCATACTTATAAAAGATCCATTTTATATGAAACTGGTTTTTTGTTTGGCACAATAATAAGAAGATTTTCTCTGTCACGTGGATGCTACTTTACAGACTGTACTTTGGAATACTTGTACTTTGGAAAGAATTTATTTTGGGAGTAATTGTATTTCTTTGAAAAATCGCTCGATACTTCAGAGATAAGTTTTTATCTAGAAAAAGGCGCCATTAGAAAGGGAAGGAAAAAATCTATCAATTTATATGTGATTTGCTTGCTTTTCATAGAGATTCAGCATATGATTGTGAGCGAGTTACCCAGAGTGGTTTCAACGCACAGAAGCGCCTTGTTTATAAATGCATTCATTTTATAAAAAGCCGCTGCCAATACATTGGCCCTTTGCTTCCTCAAACTTATTTTGTTTATTCTTTTAATTAATTGTAATTATTTAAATCTCTCTTTGTAATAAATTATACAAGTTATAAATATTGTATACGACTTTTTTATTTTTAAGCAAAATTAAAACTATAATAAATTACTATTTCTAATAAATAATTAAATATAAAACCTTGTATTCGGAGAATATAAGGCGTAAATTAATATCTCCATATTTAAAAGCTTTATATTTTCTGTAAAAAAACGCGCCGTTCCATATCTACCGCTAGGTGGTATGGAAATGATATAAAAAATAATCTAACAACCGATTAAGACAATTAAAAACCCATAATAATTAGATACACGGAAATCATTTTTTTCATTTATCAATTTCTTTTAGTTTATGTTAATAACAAAAGAACCGTGATAGCTAGAATTTTTTTCTTTGAAATGTAGGTATTTAAATTCTCTTTCGAATGCTATACATTCGATTCAGAAACATACAGCCATTCTCGAGAAATTACGATTTGAAAAAAGGTAAAAGTAATTTTAACCTCAAATATCTCTGAAACTTAATGACCAATTATTTCGTCCAACAAACTCGACCGTGAACTATACAAAATCTACCTATAAAAAGAATTTTGAATTGACTTAGTCAATTTTCCCGTAATCGTTGGACATACGAAAGCTCGTTTTTTTCATTTTTCAATTTTTTTCATAAAAACTAACCAAAAGAATGGATTCAAATTTTTAAAGATTATAGCTATTTATATTTTGCATTATCGTGATTTTTTTCAAAAAATTGACCATATAGTTTGAGAGCTAGAAGCTTTAAAAAAAACACACAGTTTTGTTAATAACAAAAAAACTGTGATATCTACAGAATTTCTTTTTTCTCTAAATAAAGGTTTTTTTATGTTCTTTCGAATGATATCCATTCGATTAAAATATCTCGATCCTATCATTAAAAAAAAGCAAAAATACATTTTGAGAAAATCAAAAATTCGAAAAAAGCAAATATGCATCGGACAAATTAAAAAATGGATTTTTGACACACCATCAAAAAAAAAAAAAAAAACAAAAAAAATGGGACCTGACCGGTTAAAATCAACCGTACCAGTACAGAAACAAATTACCGTACAAAATTACCGCATCCATACAGCCATTTTTCAAAAACCATGTATTTAATACCTAACATCTCGGAAAACAATTATAACATGTTTTTACAACAATTCAAAAAATTACTATCACAAAGCTTCCTCTAGAAGGAAGCAAAAATAAAATGTGGATTGTGTCCAACCTACCTGCGATATATCGCCAAAGAGGTACATGTATATTAGACGTAGGTTTATGATTAGGTAAATTAGTCAAAAAGTTTTGATATTTAATTGATATCCATCTTTACTAAAAAGTCAAAGAATTAAAAGAAGTTCTTTGATAACAGAGCTCAGATTAAAATTTCTTGTTTGGAGTAATCTTATTTTTCACCTTCCGACGTAGTATACGGACGCGCGAAAATCCCGGAGCATGAGGATAATTTGCTTGTGTACGTAGACGAATGACTCGGCGAGACTCGAAAGATCCCCCTTAATAACTAATGCAAACTAGCTTCATTTTAATAGAGTCATTCCGAAACAAAATCACGTATAGCTCGGCACAGGCATCCTTGCTGCTACGCGCAGCCTAGACTTCCCGATCTCTCGCGCATTCAGTCATGTAACTAATTTTATTTAAGGAACCTTGCCAGATACTCACGGCCAAGTTACGGACGGCGTTTTTATATAGAGTCGTTTTCGGAAAATATGCTGATTTGTGAAGGTGATTGAAGATTGATGAAATGCTCTCTTCTAAATGACGTGTAGATTAGTTATAGCTTTTAGAATTGATAATTTTAAATATAATTTTAAAAGTATCGAACTGTAATTTACGCACCAGTTATCCCAAATTCGAATTTAAATCTAAAGAAAATAAGTTTTTAAAATCATTTGGCTTTGTTGGGATATATTTATAATGACATTATTATCGATATTAAGATAATCAATTTTTTTCCAAGTGACTAATTTCACATACGCACAGAAAAATGGTCCTTTAACGGCAAAACGAAAATCGTTTTATGGAAATGCTCTCGTAGTAAAACGATTCCCGTTTTGAACCTAGCATGTACTCCTCTTGAGGCATAAACTTGATTTTTTCCTTCCAGAATATATTTTTCTTGTCCTAAAAGTATTTTATTTGTTCCCGCAAAAGGTATTCTTTTTGAGACGCAAGGAATCCTTTTGAAGCGAAACAATTCTGAAGCGCCTCATATACCTTCTTATGTTATTCGTTTTCAAAGGCACTGATAGTCTAGTGGTTAAGATCTTGGCTTCCAAACCCAAGAGTTCGATTTCCGGTGACGGACATATTTCAAGTTTCTATAATCCTTTTTCTTTCAAAGTTTTTTCAGTTGCTATGGTACTCTCTAATACTCCTGTACAATTTAAAATATATTTGTATCTAATAAAAAATCTATAAATAAGTACAATTAAACAAAAATTTTTTTATGAAAGAAAATATATATTATTTTCGTTTTGCTTCAAGGGAAATCCTCTTGACAAAAGAGTAATCAGCCTGAAAAGAATTTTTCTGTAGAGGCAAGAGGAATTAATTTTGACAACCGAATCAAGATTATATTCCTCTTGAATCAAAAGGATTCGATTTGCCGCTAAAGGACTTTTTTCTCCGTGTACAATTGTTGTCATGAGGAATTACTTTATATCAATTTTGACACAGTATCATTATATTATCTCTAAGGGTAGTAATGATTTTTATAAAATATATAATTAACAATCGTATGTTCAATTATCTTAGAAAATTCTTTGAACTCATTGAAGTTGTCTAGCTGTTTGAAAATTACTTTTCAATGTTATTGATACCGTACTTTTTTATACGCATACACAGGCAAACACGTGCACGTACGCACGGACACATACAAATACAAGGATAAAGCTTTAATTTAAGCTAAAGATGATTAAAATCAGATAATTCTGTGCAAAAGAAAAACATTATCGGTAAGGAAGATCATATTTGTGTTCAATAATTTATGTATATTTTAATTTACCGATTCAAAAAAGGATTCTATAGGAAATTGTTACTCTGACTATGAAGATAACTTACCGTTTTTAGACTAAAGGATATCATAAAATAATGATGAAAATACATGGAAATATCATAATCTAGTAAATGATCGTAGAAACCATATTTTAATTGCGTAGTTAATAATATAAATTAAATGCAAGCATGTGCAAAAAGTATACAATAAATCGTACTGACAGCAGATATTTTGCTGACCGTAAATATATAACAGAAATTAAATTTATATAAAGAATTTGACAAATAAAAATTGCTGTCTTTAATCTGTGTTGTAAATCAAATACAAATATTACATGCCTGACTGATTTATTAATCCATGGAATACTAAGTGTCCAAACATATTTATAGGAACGTTTCTCGGAAAATCACCTCAGTCTCATCGGGTAACTTGCAATCGATCGATCATCTCAGAACGAAATTTAAAATTTTCATTCTATTCGCTCTGAAGCAATAGTTTTTCGATCAACAAAACCTTACTGTTTCGCAATTTTCTTGTTCAAACGAGACAGAATTGCGTTTCGAGAGCAAAAATCTTTTGCTCCTCTGTTTCCTGTCTCTCATAATATACGTAACGTCGTCTAGCTAATGACGTCGGTCTAACTTGCTTTATGAAAAGTAGTACTTGATTGCGATTTGTAATTTTCCATTTTCAACGTGTAGTTTTAAAGTCTAAACCTGCAGGAAAATAGAAGATTTGATTTTAATTATTCATTTTTTACATTACCAAGTTGTGAGCTGGGATCTTATGGAACCTTTATGGAATGTGTATTACAATTATTATAACTAAGAGGTATCAATACTGTTACTCTTAAGAGGTAATACTTGAATATAAGAAAAATAACTTAACCTGTTTTCAACAATGTAAGAACGCATAAAGCTCTATATTTTTAGAATTCGAGAGTAATAAAACGTGGCTCAAGTCAACATCGATTTTCTCGCTAAGTAAGAGAAATGCTACATTCGTCGGCCCTTGCAACATGAATTCACGCAAGCCACACATTTCGTTTCCTTTCTGTTTCGGTACGTTCTTTTTTCTTTTTATCGCATACCTTTCGAGCCACAAGATCGAGTCGCTCTTCCAGTTTAGGAAACGCAATGAAATAACGATAAACACTTTCGCTCTCGATCAGGTAAGTATCTAGGACGTTGATGTATTAGGAAAGAATGTGCTTCCGAGAATCTGGATGCTATAACGAATGTTCAAAACTTTAAGAATATCGGTAATCCACGAAAAATCGCTTATCTCTGCCGTTTTTTTTACAATTTTCAAAAAAGTAGGCACATGCTGAGGGAAAACTGCTCTAGTTTTCTCTAAAAACAACTCGATATGAACCTTCAATTAAAATGAAACTGGAAAGTTGAGCTTAAAATTCACAAAATACTGTAAACATGTGAGTTGGTTTTCATGGGATGATTCAGAATCAAACTAGAACAATTTTTAGTCATTCTTTTAAAAGTCGAGTTATTGTCAGCAAAGGCACATTCTATCAAATCGAATATTTACCTATTTTTTACATTATAAAAGACTTGAAGAACAAGAAAAACTTATTGTGTCCCTTGTGAGTGGACCTTCTTTTATTTTTGTCGAAATGTAAGATGAAAATAATTTTGGAAATAGCTCTTATATTATAGTGTTATATCTCAAAAGTGAGACTGGTCGGTATTCTTCGCTATCGGCGAAAAGAAAAAAGAAATCGTATTGCATTGCTTGATAACAGATCAATTGTTCTCATATTGCTTCGAAAAAAACAGTTACTCAAGTGTCCATAGGAGAGGATGAAGAGAGAGAGAGAGAGAGACGCGCATCAAAGAGAATTAAGGCTTGCGTGCCAAAGGGAGTCGGGCTCATGCGGGCGCCACGATTTCATACTCGATCTCGTGCTGACGATAGCTAAGAGTGCGGACGAAGATTTCCCATATTAGATAAGATGTGCACGCTGTCTTTCTGAAGTTGCAATGAGAGTTCGAAGACCTCGTATCACATGTCTGGGAGATTGAGATAAGCTAACCAATTGTTTCGAGTATGACTTTCAAAGTCTCTACATGGGTATTGGTTAGGTTCATTTTGTTTTTTTACAGCAGCTCTATCAAAGGCGTTTATTGAATTTTATAAACTTTAGAGTATCGAAAATGTTAAGTGCTGACAATCGATTGAAAAAGTGAACTTGACGCTGATTTGAAATGCGAAACTGCAAGCCAAGGTGCCCACTACATAGAGCCAATGGAATCTCTTTTGGTTTCGCTATTTGATGTTAATCTTATCTCCCTGCGTGCGCCCCTACCTTAGCGTGATCGCGATAAAATCACGACGCGTCAATGCGGCCGTTCTTGCCTTGCGTGGACAAAGAACCATCATATCATACGCGCGCGTCATGCAACAATTTATTGCAGCTCAGAAACACATCGTCAACGTCATGCGTCTTATAGAGTATATATACTTAGAGGTCGTAAAGACGAACAAGCAGAATTAGTCGACGACTATCCACAGCTAGCTCGTGCCTTTGTTCCAGGGAAGTCTGCTTATAGTGTCAGGTGTAGGAATGCTGTATATATGTGCAAATCTCACAAAATCTGCAAAAAACTTCGAAAAATGCACTCCAAAATGTCTTTTCGAGAACACCTTCCAAATTTCGTTTTTCTTGTTAGTTATAAATATACACACCTTTGATTCTCGACTACGCGACGCTTTCTGCGCG
Organism: Torymus tubicola; assembly: GCA_035583055.1. Lineage (NCBI taxonomy): Eukaryota > Metazoa > Arthropoda > Insecta > Hymenoptera > Torymidae > Torymus > Torymus tubicola. The sequence continues at coordinate 16,108 of JAWWEQ010027000.1, read as the reverse complement.
TTTGGGCTACCTGTATGAGTATATATTTCATGGGCATTAATCGAAACATCTAAATTCTTAGAACATCTAATCTGGATATATAAACAATGGAAAAATAGAATGAAAAAAATTTCTTGAATGTTAAAAATATCTGTTAATAATAAATAAAATTTTAATGTTCATACATCAAATAATATGTTGTACAGTGTAAATAATAATTTAAAAAATTCAGTTAACTATAATATTTTGTTAAATTTACTAAAAAATATAGTCGATTTTGTGACTACTAATATTTATAGTAAATACGAATTAATTTTAAAGTTGGTTGTACTTGATAAATATAGCAAAAATTTACTATAAATATTTAGTAAACTTAATCTTTATTATTATGTTAAAAGAACTTAAAAATTTATTCAAAATTACTATTTTTATTTAGTAGAAAGAGATAATTTATTTTTATTAAAATTTACTATATATTATATCTAATTTAACTATTTTATTTTAACTATAATTAATAGTTATATTTATTATAAAATTATATTTAAAAATATTGAAATATTCTCAATTTTCTAATAAAGTGTAATTATTTCTACTAAATTGTATTTTACTATGCTTTATGGTAACTATTACTAATGACTTTTTTTTCAGTGTAACTAGTATATGACTTAGAGATTAAACTTCTGAACTTTTTCACGCAATGATGAAAATTACTGTACTGTCTTGTAAAAATTAATGATATCTCTTATTGGTGATACGATTACTGAACTAACTACTGAAAATACTAATATTTAATGCACTATTTTCCTCCGGAGGATTACTTTACGTTTAAGGATATAACCTGACCAACAGGAAAGGTACATCAATCTTATTGACTAAAATGTATACTTTTTCAATTGATTTTATAATGAGAATAAGTCGTATTACTTGCTTCAATGATATGCCAAACGGTGTTTATTTTGATCAGAAACATTGTTTCTATTTCGACTTTCAAAAACTGAAGTTGCGTATAAGTTGGGTATCCAAATATGTAATATACGATATTAGAGGTTTCTTTACAGTGATTTTTATCGCATTTTTCAACTAAAGATTGAGATAAGTTTGAAGCAACTCGTCTTTTCACGTCCAAACAATGAAAAATACGCTGCATACTTAACTGAGCAACCGAAAAGGCAATGTTGTAAAGCCCAAAACTTCTGGAAACGGAACAAAGCAACAATCGGACACAAAATAAAAACGATGGACGTTAATTGCCGAAGATAGCAAAAAAGAGCATAATGCGCAACAGGTTTAGTTGCTTATAAACAAATGTCAAGGCTTCGCAGCTCTCGAGATCCTGCGTACCTGTGCTCTGGAAATTTCTATTCGAGCAAAATTTTCTCGCGTGCAAAAGAAGAGGGAGAATAACCGGTTTTGTGCGTGCGCGCGCCTTCTACCCATTGGGTTATAACGACGCTGCGTTTGGAAGCCGTTTACGTGACTATACTTGCACTGTGATTTAGCTTTTTTGATTTACGGATAACATTGTTAAAATTTATGGAATTGGTATTTGGGTCGGTGGTATTTTGATATTCGAATTTCTAATTCATACTTTTAAAACTCCTCAATAATCGTTTTTAGTTTTGTAATGTGCAAATGTATTAAAATATCATAAAAAGTTTCAAATCATTACAAAAGTACATTTTATTAATTATTATTATATTCATATTAGAAATTCGGTTGCTGGAAGAAATGTGATACCTTAATATCTGCTTGTTACTTCTACTTACTACACAGGAATTTTTCGGTTGGCAAGATATTTTCACAATTTATCTTTACAATTAACACTTTAATCGAATGCAAAGCTTCACCGAACTTGGATTTCTAATAAATTAAGCACAACCCATAGATAAAATAAACTTATTTCGAAACGTTGATTAATGCACTTAGATTGCAGCACGGCAGTGTAAATCCGTAGAGTTCTTGTCTAGAGTCTCCAAAAATATGTGCAAATATTTAGGTGTATTACAAAATGACCGCTTGATAAATAAACCACTTGGTGAACTTCTTGATAGAATTACAATAGCGCGAGGGGACAAAGGAATCCTCATGTCATGAGATTCGTAAAAAGTGGATTCGCAATAAGAACGAACTAAGTAAACATTTGAGACTATATAAGTTTCCCAATGGAGATGTCATCTCGGATTCACTCGAAAAAAGAAAGAGAGGAGAAAGGAAGGATGCCTCAATGGAGTCACTAAAGGATTTCTTGTTTATATTCAAATGATTTACTTTTTATTTTTTAATTAAAGATGTTTTTCTAATTTTGTATTCCTCTTTGTGTGGTAATATCAAATTGCTCGTAATCTCTCTTTAAAAAAGAGATGAAGGAAAGTTGAAGTCAATATAACACGTTTGGGATTGGCCGAGTCCGATAGATTATAAGCTCGTGATTGGTCAACGCCTAATTTAATTCGGCGCTTTAAGATTTTATCTAATTGGTCCGAGAAGAATTGCGAGAATTTTTTAACAATTAAACTAAAAAAAATAGAAATTAGAAATATATTTTTTGTGAGAATATGTTTTTACATAATAGAAAGCTGCAAAAATTGTATTTTCATGGAACCCTAACCTCGAAAATGTCTTCATTGCAAATAATAAGATGATAAATACTCTACGAGTTTCGGTATAAAATTCAGTGTAAATCTCAGATTCTTAAAAAAAAATACATGCAATATAATATTGCAATATTCATTGTCATACAGCATTTGTTACAGCAAAAAAAGAGCGCGCGGAGTATAATAAAAATTCGTAAAAATATAATAGTCTAATCAAGAAATTATTGTATTTTGTGATTACAAAAAATTATTACAAGTACAAAGAGATGAATTTTAATATAATTAGTGTTAATGGAAATTCGGCTAGTAAGCGAATTAAGGAATTGTCGCAATGTTTTTCAATAATACATATATGTATACTTTGTGTGCAGACAGTGGCCGGACAATATCTGGAATGCAATCAAGGCTGATCGTGTAATCTTGATCGATGTGTTCCAGAGAAAATCCATTTTCTCGTTTTTTCAATATCACTTTCAAAATGCTTAACACGTCCTTTCCCGAAACCAAGAGATCGATTCATAATGAGCGCTCATGATGTGGTCCTTTGGTCTAATGATACTATCTTGAGTTTCTTGAGTACGAACAGGCGTACATCGTCATTTTCAGGAAAATTAAAAGAGATAGCAATAAACTTTTTTATTTTAGTTAGAATCTATAATTAAAATGTTTAGTTAATGGATATGTAAACGCGTAAGAAATGTCAATATAAAGTGAAACCTTATTAATTGAGAATATTATTTATCGAGGTTGAGCATTTTATTTCATGCAAACATTTTTATTTTTGTTTGGAACTAAATATTTTGATGACAAATTAAGATTAAGATTAAGATTTAATGTAATTGAGATTTCATATCCGATTTCTTTAATTGATATTCCCAAATTCGCACTCTGATAATTGGCTCTCAAATTATTTTTACGGAACAGGTAATAAATTATGGTGTCAACAAAATTAAGAATTAATTCTTATAGTTCTATAATGTCAATAAGAAACGATGCTCATGGAAGCGTTTGTAAATCATCAGATTAATTGTGAAGATAAGAAATGTTTGACGTATGTTAATTATAATATAAAAAAATTCGTAGTTGGCTACACGAGGCAGATGATATGTTAATTCGGATGTCGGGTCTGCTAGAATACGCTCAGGAAACAGACAATTTACGGCGATGATAAAAAATATTTCCTAAATCTAAAACGAGTGTCGTTCAGATGGAAAATTTTAATTTCATTCATAGTTTTGCACACAACTCGGCGTTTGTATACTAAAACATAACAGAAGTGCCATTATATACAGTTTGCAAACTATATCTTTGAAACGAACAAATTATGACAGTTTTAAATATTTTCAAACTTAGCTGATAGAGCTAAAAAGTTAACGCACCAGCAGGAATCGCAGAAGTTAATCCTGATAGAATGTTTCGCCAGAAAAGCATGTAGCAAGCTAATTGCAGTTCTGTGCCTATACGTATGGCTTTCCGTTATGATTAGTAATGCTACGCCTCGTATCTCCAATGAGAAAATGACAATTTTTGACCTTCCGCGCGGTTTATCAAAACGTATATCGCAGGTACTAAAATAGTTTAAATATATTAAAGATTTATTAATATATTAACTTTTAAACCATAAATTTTTAGCTACTCTTTTGATATAGCTCAGCATTGCTACCCTTGAACACTTTCCTTCAATGAATTTGATTGAAACCACCAAAGCACGAGAAAATTTCTAATATATTAAAACTCCGAAGAAAGGTGCTGTCTCTCTCTTTCTCTTGCGCGCGCCAATACATATTCACATTTCTCATCTCGGGAAGATGATTCACAATGACTCGCAGTCAAATTTCTAAATCAATGAATTTTGACCACTTTTATGTTAATCATTGTATGAATTTTTGTTGACGGATAAAGAGGCGCCCATGTAAATATTTACCTTTTTTATAAACAAAGAAATGGGTATATTGTTTAATGGCGTAAGAATATAAAGTTTACAGCTCGGTAAATTTATGCATTTCAATGTATTATTCTTATTTTTCAACCGCAACTCATTTCTTATTACGCGATATTTGGATTATTGGCAGTTGTGAATAATGATAATGTTGAGCAAAGATGCTGATAAAGATTTTTCAAATAGCAACAAATTCTGTGGAATGTATCGAAGTTACTTATAGAACTTCCATAGAATCTATGGAATTTCGTAATTTAAGTATTAGCTGTAATTATACGAGGCGAACTTTGATATTCCAAGATAGACCCTTTCACAATCTACTGGCAGGTATTTTTTGCAGAATTTGTAGAATTCGATTCAAGTGTCCAATTCATCAGATTAAGTTGATTGATTAATCGTGTTTGAGTTATATTCAATAAAATATATTGTCCTTTTGCTGGATTTTTTCATTTGAACAAATGGCAAAGATTTTTAATGCTGTTGTGAAAGAGTTAATACTAAATAATTTTATGTTACATCATCATCGAAAATTCCTTTGGATAAAACGCAATGAGAATTGGCTTTTTTATCATAGTCGTATGGTTACGACTTATCAAGTTTCAACGTATAATTCTTTCAGGTTCTAGCTACAAAATTATATTTGTGAAGCGAAGTTAATTTCTAGCAAGGCATATGCGCGGTAGATTTTTTATTAATTAAAATTTCCTTGTGATTTTAAAAACGGCAAGGATATCGAATGGCGTAAACATATAATTAGACTCAAATAACTGAATCTTAGATGATGTTGTAAAAATTCGGTTCTCTTTCTATAGATCTAGAAACAGTATTGGCGCTCTCATTTGAATTTCCAAATGCATAAGTAGCCTCAGCGTTCGAGGGAGTTTAACGTTCAACAAAAAAATGCCAGCATCACGTATTGCACATACACGATATCGTTATTACGCTGCTTACGTTTTATTTCTTGTTGCTTTTCGTTTTGCCCCAGGGAGGTCATACGCACGGTGCGCAATCACTTTTTCCGGCCCACCTGCGATGGGCGGCCGAGAACGCAATCGTATTATAATTAATTCGAGGCACACGTCGAGAAACGCGAACTGCCCCGGTAATTGATTCATTAGCAGGTTCTAAATGAAAGTATCTTATGGTTGCCCGTGTTCGCACATGACGAGCTGGCAGCCGTTCTCGTCGGCTTCGAAATATTTAAGAAAACTTAATGAGAGAATATTTTGTGGAATGTGCATTTTTATTTTATGCATATGTTGTCACTATAGTAGTAAGTATTCAAATAAATTATTGAACACTAACTTCAGTCATTATAATATAAATGGCGGCATTGTTTCACATCTTGAAGTTTTCCAAACTAATAATTTTAATTAGTTTCAATAAACGTTTTTATAAAATATATTCAACAATATCAGTGACTAGTTTTGAAACATATGCATATTATTATCAGAAATCTTAGCTGTACATAAAAACCTCGGACGGTAATAGTTGTTGAAGTCGCGTTTCCGCGGTGTGCTGCAGAACCCAGCCAGAAGCGAGTGTAACCGGGGAAAAAAATGTAGCGCGCGATTACCGGACATGGAATTTTGCAAAATTTATGACAACGAGCGTCATACCAACTCTCGCTATGGTAATTTCTTTGGCGGACGAACAGAAGTTTTTGCACCGCTATGTAAAAATACACGTGTCTCGCACGTCCTTAGTGGCTTTTTGCCAAGACGAGCTTATCGGGCAGACCTGGTTTTTCGCCGATTCGGATTTCAATTTTCTAATGTTTTTGTCGCTTCTTTACGAACCCACGTGAGTGCGAAATACGTAACGGATATTTGAATATCAGTGCACTGTTAGAAAACTTCCATATATATAGATATAATGTGTTTACATTTTGAGTTTCCAAATGTACACATTGTATATCTATATGTATGGAAGTTTTCTTACAGTGTTTTTTTCGAAAACTAAGAGATACCGAGAATTTTCAGATGCAGGCTGTAAATCGCGTCAGCACACGTCTTTGATTAAAAATTCTTAGGTAAATTTGAATTTTGCGTGACACTTTTACATGAGGAAGCGTTTTATTTTATTCTGACCGTTAAAAGTTATTTATGATGGAATTTAAGTCGACAGCATAAAAGATACCTTTCTAGACGTTAACGTTTATATTTTTTCAATAAAATTTAGATTTTTTTTTAACATAACAAACTACAGGATAATACAAGTTTGAGAAATACGTATGGCACATAATTATTTTTATTAGTCGTAGTATTGCAAAAACGAAACAGATTGTCACGTTTGATTCAGGGATTCCCTAAATAACTGTGGATAAAATGGGAATTTATATTATAGGGATTAAAATAGCTTCTTCGTCTTCTTCTTATTCTCGTTGTATGAAAACAAAACTATGTATCTTCGAAGATTGAAATTAACTTTACATCACTTTAACCCCAAAATTATAATTTTGATATGTTACGCACGTATTATATCTGTAAATTTATCTATTAGAAACGCTTCCTCACAGACTGATTTTATATAAATCGTCTGTTCATAGTCTTTACTGAACCTATAGACGTTATTTTCTTTACGAAAACAAGCGTATAAATGAACAAATCATGCGAAGCTGAAAATAGACAATCAAATACATGCAAGTCAAATAGTATTGAATACATAAGCCATTTTTTTAATTTCCATGAAAAAATATTTGAACACTTGAAAATGAGCGCTTTGCAATAAACATAAGATGAAAAATTAAGGTATCTTGAACAGTGAAATAATTCTTATTGGGTACAGTGATAAAACGATTAAAAAGAAAGTATCAAAAAATTTAAGAAGAAACAATGAACAAACCATTGAGTATAACATAATACACGTTTTTCCTGTGCTCTGATAACTACTGGCTTATCTCAACTTCGTGTTGAATAGTGGTAAATATACAGCCTGAAACTGATGAAGTTCTGTGAAATAAAATTTCAACTTGTATCACCTTTACGTTTCGCGTCAACTGGCACAACAGCCTCACATTCTCATATTCTCATGCACGACGCAAGCGGCAATGGCAACGATAGTAAATATAATCCTTTCCCCGGATTTTTCAAGGTTAGCGGGATTTCCTACGCACTACATGACTTTTCATTCGTCTCCAAGTTTTTCAGATTTGCATTGAATTAAAATATACCGACTCGGCTAGATTTCGGCAATAACCGCGTGATAAATTGACAATCTTCCGCTTGCACGTATAGCCTCCGGGAGGAGGAAGTTAAATATGAGAAGAGGATACCTGTTTGCTAGTAAAGCGAGCGTTTCTACTGATTAATGAGTTTAGCTAAAAGCGTTTTGTTCGATTAACTATCATCAAAGAGTTCCCAAGTAGTTCTTTCGTGTCATCTTTTAAATGAATTAATCTTCAGAATTAGAATATCATATATTCTTTGCTTGAGGAAGAGGTCAGAATTGATAGATTATGACTTTTTTTCATTCAGATTTTTAATCTTTGAATCGACGAGAACTTGGAAACGTAAAATATTGATATCTATCTACCTACGAGTTACTTTAGCATGCATTTAGCGCATGTTCTTGTGACTCGCAGAAATGTGGCAAAAATATAATTAGCTAACATACGACCTTTACAGCTCATTTGTTTATATCAATACTTCCGTCACTCATTGAAAATAAGTTTAATCGGGTTTTATTAATAATTTACCAGTACACGGATTATGAATTGTTATAATAAAGAATATGTAATAGGGTTTTATTAATAATTTACCAGTACATGGATTATGAATTGTTATAATAAAGAATATGTAAGTAAGCTATTGATAAATGAAATCATGAAGTAAATTGTAATAAACAAGTGTTTGTAGTATGTTTCCCAAGTAATGTTAGTCCATCAACAAAAAAATCTATATTTGTATCTTAAACTAATTAGATTAATCAAGAAAAGTTATTTTATATCACTAGTACTTAGTTATATTGAATAAGATGTTAGCAATCCATGAAAATAGGTGCGAAGGTAATTAGCAATGACTAGTATTCAACGTTTCGGAATACTTGTACATCAAACGAGTTTATGTGGCTATATATCACGTCGGCCATATAATTCCTCTGAATTCCAGTACATAATGCATTCGTAAATGAAAAAGTTACGAGCAATCGATGAGAAAGAAAAACGAAGAAAAGATTGAAAAACGCGGAAGATCCGACGTTCGTGTGAAGACATAAATAAGCCTGACGATAGTATACTAAACATTCAAGAAATACAAGCTTTCAACTGTTTATAACTCTGATTAATCAAACAAGTGCGTGCGCGAATCGACAACTTTTCGTCGATTTATATTCCGAGATTTTTATGGTAGGTCTTTCATACTTTATGAGGATGGACGACGAATTTCATTTGCAAAACTCTAAATTAGCCCGAAAATTATGAGATTATTATTTTACCTTTTAAATGATTACACATAAATAAGCTTTTATGTGTATTCAGTATTTTATTCAATTATGAAAACAAGTTTTGCCAACATAAAAGATTATTTAAGCAACTAGTCGCTTTATTCGAGAAGTAATATCTAATAGAGTAGTAAAACATTTTTTCTACGTATTGTTTAGGCGTCCAACACTACATCGTGAGTTTATGATTGAATTTCAACTGCCGGTATAGGTTATTATAATATATTATCTTATTACATAAAATGTAAAAAAATAAAGTCTAAAATGTTTTTAACGAAAAGACGTTCCTGCTGTATAGTGGCATATTATGATAGATGTGAAATAAGATAATGTAAAAGGCATCGAAAGTATTTTATTAGCGTCAGCACGAGGCATTAAACATAATGATAAAAATTATTAGAAATCTCAAAAACTGAAAATCTTTTCAATTCCTTTCTGTTTTTCGTAAAGTTCCTCATACATTAATCGTACTGAATGTATTAAATAAATAAAATAAGTGTGATTAAAAATGGCACTCCTATCTGTAGGTAGGATGTGCGTTATCGAAAGGCATAATGAATAAATGAACGTTGGTGAGTTTTGGAAAGGCAACAAAGGCGAATAATTAATGCGGCATACGCAGAAAGAGGAGTGAATTAATTGTCACGTAAACTGATAGGCGAGCGTTTAATTTTGCCAGAGCGTCACGCAGCATGAACGATAGCAGGATTCGCAGCAATGCGCAAATATAGGCTCGTGTAACGGCTTTCAGTAATTCCATATCGTTCAGATCTCGAAAGCTCACGTTCAAGTTGATCGGTCGCTCGTAAAGTTGAGCAAGCAGCTTGCCCGAGCTTCAATATCGTCGCGGTAAAATTAGTTTAACCATAATCAAAGCGAGCTTCGGCGGACTGTCGGCCAGGTCAGTATGCAAAAGCGACAAGGAATGAAAGTTTGAAAAGAACGCGGCCCCAGCTCGATTCCCGATCCCCGTGACGCGGCGGAGGCTCGACTTACTTCTCGACCACTTGGGCCGGCCGTCGGGGTGCATGGGCATGGCATTGTTGAAGAACTGGTTGACGACCACGGAGGATTTGCGGCGCAGGCTGCGCGCGTAGTGCGCCGGCTCCTGCTGCTCCTGGCGCGGCTGCTCGCTCCCGTTCTGGCTCACGATCGAGTAGTGCCGGCCGGAGAGCCTGCTCCAGATCGAGATTACGTCCTTCATCGTGCGCTGCGCCGGTCCCTCGACTCACTGGCCAGCCGAACACAACTATGCGCGCGGTACGCTCGGCAGGGCCGGAGGCGCTCGCGGGCCGCCCGTGCGCGAGGAGGCCGGTTCTGGACCGGCTGCGGAAGTGCGTCTGCCGCGATTCGCGACTGCGCACGGGAGGAAGGTCGCTCGGCACACGCGAGATGCGAGCGAGGTGCGTACTGTCGGGCCTGGCGCTGACTGCCGGTGCGCGAACTGTGCGGTGCGCTGGAAAAGTGCTGGTCCGCGGTGCGCGCTCCTCGGGGAATGCGACTGGCCTGCGTGCGCTCTCCGGCGCCGCGATTGGCGCTGGACGGCGGCTCGGACGTGCGGCTCGCCAGCCGGTCGAGTGGCGGGGCGGCCGGCTGGCGAGCGCCCGTCGCACCTGTCCCGGAGCAGGATGACTTTTATTTGCGGAACGCAGGCGCAAACTTTCCGCGATGACGCTCACCTTCAGCCAGACCCGAGTCCCATTCGCTCGGCGCCCGGCTTGGGCCCAGCTCCGCAGTCCCCGCCGGACCGAGCGCTGCTTCTCTGCCTTGCGGCTCGCTACCCCTCCGTTTCCGCAATCGCTTGCTGAATCGAAGCGCTGGACCCTTGCCGACCGGCAGCCTTACCTTTTCTCATTGCTCAATCATAAAGCAAAAAGCGCAACTGTGAGACAGCCGTTCACCTTCCGCAGGCGAGGCGGCTTTGCGCGGATGAGCTTACAATGTAAGAAATTGATATTCAAACCTCATTCTTAAAAGGTTTGAAACGCCGAGACTCATTGTACGGATTGATAAACAGCAAACATATATCTGTGGCTTACAGGCGTAACCGAACAAATCCACTTTTTAAATTGCCGAGGAAAACGGGTTTTAGCGTTCAAACTTATATGAAAGATGGGAAGAAACAAGATGATTCGCGATACTTGACTAGTCAACTGACACACTCAAAACCATATTTACACGCTGCTTTCAGCAGGTTATACATTTTCTGATGCGTTAAAAAGGAGTAAGAACGCATAAAAGTAGGGACTTATATCATTGTTATACCGGGAACTGCGGAATTATTTAATAGTGCTGTTCGCGTTTATTGTTGAGTGTATTCTTTAATTCAATTATGAAACAGGTCAATAAATTACAAAATTAGCATTTATTCAATGAATTCTTACAAATTATTCAAGAAATTTCTATTTTTATCACATTTCTATTAAATTTGTATATTGTATATTTTAAAATGTTTATAATTTAAAAGTGTATAGAAATCTGTATAGAAATAAACAGATATATAGATTAGCCATCATATTAACATTCAATTAGAACAGATAAAATTAACTATAACTACGATAAAAAAAACTACTGTACTTTATCTTGATGGCAATATTTTTGCTACTATTGAAAATGTTCAAGTAGTCTTATATTTAATAGCTTTTTTTGCCAAAACTATAATAAGATCATAATAATGTGTAGATACCACGGATATAACTTATCTTTCATTTCATCCAGAATAATGGTATTTTTAAAATAATATATTTGTGCATATTTTTTTCTCAGCAACCAGCTGATAGATTTTCATAAAACAAAAGGCAAATTACTTAATTTTTATTCAGCAATAGTGGCAAGAGTTCGAAAATATAAAGTGTATTTCATTAAATATTCATTCAATGCAAAAACTATTTTGTTTTTGTACCAATACTTAATCAAATAAACTTTATATTTTCAACTCTCTGCCACCATAACTGAGCAAAAAACAAGTAATTCGCCTTTAGTTTCATAAAAATCTATCAACTGGTCGCTGAGAAAAACTACTCACAAGTTCAAAATATCATATGTATTGAAAAAAAGCCTTAAATATTTGTAATTCTAACATTAAAAGACGTTAGTGCTGCAACTGTTTCGAAAGCCACTTTATGCTTTGCTTAGTATATTATTTGTCTCAAAGAACCATTTCAGTCTTTTGTTTATAATTTTCTCTAATATTTTACGCATGCTATATGTTCGAATAATTGGTCTATAACTATTTTTGTGATATTTGTCTTTTCCTGATTTGGGAATGGGTATGATTATGGCATCGTTCCGTATTTTGGGAAATATTTTGTGTGTCCAGATTATGTTCTTAAATTTTCAAGTGACTTTTTTGGTTACTTTTGAGAAAAACAATATTGAAGAAAAAATGTTTTTTTCTCACTACCACACAAAAACTGGAAAAATAAAATATTCTTGAATAAAAATTAATTAAATAAATAATAGATATTTTTTTGCCAAAAAAAAACGCACCATGATATTTACAGCAAGGTGGTATGGAAATATCATATTGTTTTTATTCAATATACTGTGAATTTCTGTGCATTGCATAATGTAAATATATATTCATACCATATATATTTAGCAATAAACATTAATTTAAGCCATCGATAAACAAAGTTTGAGGAAGTTAAGTGCCAATGAAATGGCAGCGGTTTTTTATTATACTTGTTAGAGCATTGTTAAAATAAATGACGCATATAGACTACACAACAAATTAGACGATGACGTATATGCAAAATTCTACGGAAAGTTACTCCTAAAGTTGTTCTAAAAACGACGAAGACTAATTTTGAGGAACATCTCTGAACTAATTATTTTCTTCTTCTATGGGTCATAGAAGAGGCGAGAAAAATTTTGAACCAAATAAAATGGTCTTGTGACACTCTTCTATCGTGAAATCAATTTTTCTTATGGACATTTAACATGGGAAAAATTGATGAAAAGTAGTCACCAGTCATTAACCAATATTAAAATTCCAAATATGCCAACGAATTTTTTACAAAATATATTAGTTAATGTACAAAGAGTTTTAATTTAAGCTAAAGATGGTTAAAATCGGACAATTCTGTGCAAAATTATATGCATTTAAAAATCGTAAAAAAAGACGGAAAACAATAAAAATCTTAAGAATTTCGGGATTTTGGAAAAATGTTCATTTTTATCATTTTTGATGAGAGACACGTATATTATTTACTAAACTAGAGATTTGAATAGCGCGCGTTGCACGCCCTAATCTAGAAGACCTTTTGACTTCCAATCACATAACGTTTATCTTGGCTTCACAACAACCGAACATGACTTTTTTATATAGAGAAAAGTTAAATCTTGATATACCGTTTATTTACACGAAAAAAATGTATTAGTAAACTTTACTTTTTAAATAATAATTTTTATGATTCTTGTATAGCGAAAAGTTTTTGAAGTAGAAATCTTATGTCTGCTAAAATAGTTACCAATAAAGGGATAAACAAGACGTATGATACATATCGTTAATAAAAATACCCCTAAAACTTCAGTGACAAACCTTTAGTGTTCTTTTTCGCAACAAAGTTGCCACACCATTGGTGCACTCGGAGAACATTGAACCATCGCAATCGGCATGGAACTGACACAACTATAAAGTCGATTGTGATGCGACTCGCGCGTGGATGCTGCTGTCGCCTCTCTACTTGTGTATACTTTTTTCTTCCGTGCGTACGCGCCTGGACTCGACAATAAAATTAGCACGATATGCTAGATTCGTGAGATGTATTTATTTCGGGATGACGTAATGCGAGTGCGACCAATCGTATCGCACCCGGTAAATGATTTATGTAATTCCGGATTTTACGTCTTTTCTTTGGATTGATCTCAAATAGGTATATAATGAAATTTAAATTATATAAATCGGTGGTAGTAGGAGCTGAAAGAAGAGAAGCCGCAGTGTAGTTTGGTGTATATGTTGCAAGAAACTTCCAAGAATTGCATTCAGCTCTGATTTTGTCGCAAAAAAACAGAAATAAAAATTGTTATAAAAAATTGTTTATTGATTACGTATAATGTAATGAAAAAAAAGTTTCTTCCATGTCATAATGGTTATATTTTCACCTAAGACAATTGATTGATACACTGAGAGAAAAATGTAGGAAAGAATTTGTGAGAAGTGAGATAAACGAACTCTGCACTAGCGTGCTGAGGGAGGTTCAGCCACTTCTTGGCTGAACGCTTTATGATTCGATCTGCCAAAGACAAGTACTCTCTCTCGATGAAAGGAGCCCCTTATAGGATAAAGTCAAGGCGCGGCAGGAGGAAAGTTTGAACCGCGTCAACTTTCTGCCATGGGGCTGGGCGGGAGGTGTCGATCTTTTCAACGTCGGCAACAAGTTCGCGTAAGCTGGTGATGGGTGTATGACATTATTTATTAATGCCTTAAATTTGTCCAACTTTCAAAAAATTATAATTTAAAAAAAAATATTAGTAAAAATCAACCAATCTTTTAAAAAGTAGATATATCTTTTCCTTTCTGGTAATTTTTAATATATTTATAGCAATTTTTACTATAAACTATAGTAATTTTTTTGAGATTCGAGTCTGTTTCCTGGTAATAAAAAGGTATAGTAATTTTTACTCCACGATTTTATCCATTTATAAAACTTTGTGTATTTTTAAGTCTTCGTTATAACATATTGATAAATAGAAAAAACTGAAAATTCAAAATCGTTTTTTGATTATAAAACAAACACTGAAAAAAAGTCATTAGTGATAGTTACTATAAAGCATAGTAAAATACAATATTTCAATATTTTTAAATATAATTTTATAATAAATATAACTATTAATTATAGTTAAAATAAAATGGTTAAATTAGATATAATATGGGTAACTTCTAATAAACTAATAAATATTTCTAAAATTCTATATTATAATATTTTAATAATTAAGACCGGATCATCTATATTCCAGTAGTTTTTCTATTTTTCTACATATGTCATAAGCATAATATAGAATTTTAGAAATATTTATTACTTTTGTAAAATAAGCTAATTTTCATTTACTACATATCATAACATTTTTCAGTAGTTAGATTTATACGGTTAATGATTATGCAGTATGTATTAGAAGTATTTTTATAGTTAGAACAACTAATTATGAGACGCTTGAAAGCATTGTGTGTAGCAATGCAAGTAATAAGCTATTAATAATTAAATATGTTATGTTTAGTTTGTTAAAGCTTTTTTTTAGAATACAAATATATAATTATATAAGTATAAATTTGTAATTATAAAATGTAAATAATGTTGAATGAGTGATGATATAAATTGGTATACAAGTAGCATGCATGTAAGTATTTGACATGCATAATAGTTTACGCATTCAATATTTTTGGGATAGGATTCTATTTAATAGTGAGTATTGTGATAAAAAAAGCCACAGACTAACCTATAACATATTTAAAAGATATTAGCTGTGATATATGACTATATTCATATAACATGTGTCGAAAAATCATCAAAAATCGGTTTTTTTGCCTTTTTTCACACTTTAAAAGGCCCACAGCTTTTTTTGAGACCTTCAATCAACAGAAATTGAATTTTGTCTTAATGGTAATAAATTAAATATACTTTTTGCACTATTTTGCAGAAAATAAATTTTCTCGAGTACGCCTTTCACATAAAGTGAAGGATTGGTTTCGAACTATCAAAGACAAAAATTTGTTTAATCAATTTATAAAAATTCTACTTAATTCTACTAGCAAATTAAAAACGTTTTCCCATCTAATGTGTTAAACAAAAAGTTACACCTTTGTGAGTTAAAAAATCATGAAAATTGATGTTTTTTGAAAAAAATTCAAATTTTCAGATTTTTGATTGGTTGTAACTTTTAAACAACTGCATGTTTTGGACTAAAACTCTAGAGTTGTATTTTGGGGCTAGTTATCAAAAAGAAAAACCCATTTTAAAGAGTTCTTAAATTTTGACCTACAACAGTTGACGTGAAGTTACCCACATATATATATATATATATATATATATATATATATGCGCAGTTCTCAGGTGAATCGAGAGGTCAAAATTTTTTTATCTTTTAAAATCACCTAAATCGCTTCGTAACCATCTCATATGTTACCCTGAATTTTTTCAGATTTTTTTCACTTCTA